>OMLP01044673.1:0-45077 GCA_900302685.1 Spondyliosoma cantharus
CAAAAAAAAAAAAAAAGGACCATGGAGAAAATGTGACGATGTAATTGAAAACAGCTCGTCAACGAACTAAAACTTGTGTTTCAATGCTGAATACAGCTATTACAGCCAGACTAAACAGTTTTTTTCTCTCCAGTGCTGGAGTGAGTTTGTCAAACATGTTTTCCAGATATAAAACCACCACGGGGTTGATCCTCACATATTGATCCTCTAAACTGAACATGATATCACACACGAAGACGTTGAACTGATCGTCACGCTAGACAAAACCTCTTGTTCTCCCCACAATACAACCTATTCTCTGCAGGCAAAGAGGGAACACATGCTTTGGCGAGGAAACGAGACGATCTCTGCAAAAACAATATGTCAGCAAAACAAAGAGGACGGACTTTGAAACACATGTTCCCTCCGACCTCCAAGGAGGTGTCAGACTCCATGACTAATGGGATTGCAGCAGACAAAAACACGCCAAATTCTGTTTAGTGGACGAGCTGCGTGAGGAACAGAGATCGTAACGTTTAGGAAGTTGGACGCAGCTTTTGGCAGAAATTCATCTGTCTGAACTAATGTTTTAGAGACGGGTTAAGGACCCTTCGCTGTATTGTGAGACACTGTTTTGTCTCACAGTAGAGATGCTGGTCCATTATAGATGCTGGCAACATCAGGTTATCTATCACACCAGATAAAAATACTCCAGGTGCTTTCACGTGTTTTCTTTGCATGGACCAAGATGCAGTTCTATGCTGATGACAGCTGATTCTTTTTTTCAAGGGCTTTGGTTTGGTGGTGGACACCATTGAATGAAAAACAAATTGCTTTCTGCAAGTTGCCAACGTGAAACACCACTCAGAACATTTCATTTTAAAATGGAATATATACACTGTAGATATATGAATGCAACAAACCGAAGGCGAGTCACATAAGTGCAGGAACATTTTTTATCAGCTTTGATCTTCTCACGTTTTTGAATTCTGGCAGCCGGACAAGTCAGAGAACAAAGTTCAACCAGAGAGAATAAAAGTGAGGTGGGACAGAGAACTGAGGATGGGTGGATACGTCCATCCATCCTCAGAGGAAATTAAACCATTGAATCTGTGTAAACATTCAGAAAAAGAATATTGTTCAGTGACACCATATTTTCTTAAGGGGTGTGCACAGTTCATGATACTCACATGATGATTAAGTGTCTTTTGTTGACATTATTAACGTAATTACATGACTAGATTAAATGTTTAGGTGTTTTTATTGTGCAATTACCATTAAAACAACAATTTTAAAGATGAACACAATGTTCTGATGCTATGATAAAGCCACTATGTACCCAATTTTATGAAGTTCACTAATTCAATCCCAAATTCTGATCCCTAAATTTGGAGTATGGGCACATTGTGGATGGACAGTTTTGCACATTGAATCTTGTGAGAACAGTGTAATAAAGTAATAAGAGCAGCACCCGCAAACTGTCTCAACATCCACCCTCTCAAAAACATGCTGTGTTATTGCGTCCTGCTGCCAGCGAACAATCTCCGCTTGGCTTCACCATCAAATACACAAACACGGAGTTTGTTTCGACATAACAGCGGTTGAACAACTGGAACGATTTCACGGTATTTATTCTTTAATTTTTCCATCCAACGTTCCGCCTGAGCGCTTCTTACACGAGAAAGCAAAAATATGCTATTTACTCAAATGTAGCTACCAATTACTTTGAAGAGAGGGGCTTTGATTTCGGAACGTCCGTATCATCAGTCATCTTTTGGTTTCCAGACAGTCTAATAGGATGTCTGGACCGCAGAATGAAAAGTATTGAGTTATACGGACATTACGATGTCTGTATATTTAGCTTTGAGTACGCTGCATGGCAAATGTTTCAACACAACAAATAAAGTTATCCGGTTCTGCTTTACTTCTGTTTTCCATCACGCGGGCTGTAGTGAAGTTCTCACAGGGTCAGGTGGAACTACTTTCTCCAGCAAAAACACAAGCTTTTGAGATTTCACAGAGGGATGGAAGTTTATGCATTCACATGGTGTCAAATGAAAAGCAAAAGGTATGCTTATTTTCCAGAAATGCACCCAAAACAGCAGAGGTGGACTCAGGATGTTTGAGGGTCAGGGGCGAAAAATGTAAAAAGGACACCAGCACAAAAGTTAGGATCTATCAACCCCGCTGTTTACGTTAACTGTTAGCGGGTGACCTCAAGCAGCTGTAGTAATTATTACAGCAGCAAAGGAGGAGTTCAGGCAAGTATAAAGAGCTGCAAAGTCTGCATAAAAAAAGAGTTCAGGCAGGATTATTGGGTCAAACTAACACATGGTTTTTAACCCAGGAGATCGATGTTTGAGTCCCGTATGAAAGAAAACATCAACTGTGATAACAGACTACTCCAAGAAGACTAAACAGGACAGTCGGGGGTTCATGTAAGTGGCTCAGATGGAACAAGGAGTGGTTCTCCTGTCTATGAAACCACTTGTTGGCGGTTGCAGGCCACTGGGCGGGCATAGAAGCTCCTAACCTACAATTGAGTGGTGGGGAACGAAAGACTACAGCGTGAGAGGCTTCCACTGTGCTGGTCTCACTTTATTGGCAGCTGGAAAACCCCGCTGTGTGTGTTTGTGTTCGAACATCTCCACAATAAATACCTCGACTTGACACCCTTGAATCCCTCTGCGTCCTCCTCACGTCTCAACAAAGACTGAACAGGCTTCATTTTTTCGCATGACTTTCTCGCTTTCATGTCTCAACTTGGATGAAAACTCCTCAGACACCTCCACATTCCCCCCCGCCTGATGACAATCCCATGCAACAAAGACTGCAGGATGGATGCTGGTCCCTCTGAACCTCGTTGCCAACACTTACAACCACAACCGGCTCCGCTTGGTGATGAGCCACAAGTCTTTTATCACCTCCAGCTTGGCTTTGAAAATAATCAAATTTCCATTTCTGCTCCGTGTTCCCCCTCCTGACCGATTCCAGATGGGCGACTCTGCCGCTCAATAAACAAACACTGGGGAACAGAGGCATGTCATTGCTTACAGATACGGGTGCCAGTCTTAATTGCTTGTGGTCAGGCCTGGCTTTTGTGTTTTAAACAGATTGCAGAGGGTCGTTCTTTCACAATAAGAGCAGGGGGCGAACAGCGCTGCAGGACAAACTGTCATCATACCGAAAATGAAAACATCTTAGAGCGCGCTACAATGATTTACGGTCATGTTGTGCTAAAGAAATTTTATTTTGGTGGTGATTCAAAGTGAATCTGTTTTTATGTTTATACATATTTCTTGTATTTCAGCATTTCAGGTATTCCTAACAGTATATGGTATCTACTCTACAATGATTTCACCCTGCGTTATAGCTAGCGAACATTAGCTGGCCAGCTAAAATTAGGCTACTGTTGTTGTGGATAGTTGAACGTTTGTTGTTACCAGCTAGCTGAGTAGCTACGCAGCGAAATGTTGCTATAAAGAAAGATACAGACTGTGTTTTGAAAATGACAAATACTAGGCGACAAACTTTTAAGTAGCTAAGTAGCCGAGCATAAGCAAGTTTTATAAACTGATAATGAAATACAAAAAATTCAAAATGTTTAATAACTGTGAGTCAATTCAACTATTTAGTGTGAGCAAATTATGAAAATAGCATTTTTTAAATAGACTTTTAGACACATATTTGTCTTTACACATAAAAGTGTGAAAGTATTACAATTAAAATACACCTAAAGTATATAAAAAGTACAGAATAAAGGCCCTATATGAAATTATCAGATTATAATCATTGATGCAATCATGTTAGCATCTCTTCTCTTTATCCAATTGCATGCATCTTAATTTCTTTATTGATTTTCTTTTGTATAATAAAAAAAGTACACAATTTGGAAGTGTGCAGTAGCAGAAAATGAAAATACTCAAGTGTCATATCTCAAATTACGTCCAAAACAATAGATAAAAGTACAGTTATGATCAAATCCACTGACTCATGAGGAGCTTTTGTTACAATCACCTATATAAACTTTGAAAAATGCAGTTTTGCTTTCAGAATAACAGAAAAACTTACATTTCATGAACCGAGCACAGAGTGACTTTAGTTCAAAACTGACTTATACTCTCTTCCCATAGACGTGAATAATTTACGATAAGTAGATGGGATTGAACCAGCAACCCTACAATTACTGGCTGACCCCTCTGTATCACCTGAGCAGCGGCGAAACCCAAGAACAATACAGATGTTGTTCTCTTCTACTGCCGACGTTCTGCGACCGACCGCTGCTGCAAACCTGGACTCCTTCATTTTTTTGGGGGGGTAAATTTACGAGTCGAAAAATAAGCTCTCGTGATATTTTTACCAGCAGAATAATAATAATGCAAAAAACATGCAACTGTTGTCAGCGCAGTGTGAAAGGCTTTATTCACACACACACACACACACAGACACACACAGACACACACACATACACACAGAGGAATGCAACGATCAGCTGACAGGAGGCAGCTCGAGCGCCAAGACGACATCTGGGGAATGCACCTGTGTGTGTGTGTCTGTGTGTGTGCGCGCGAGGGTTGCTGTTATAACCTTCATATGAAAAACACTCCACCACCTCTGTCGTAAATTTGTCAATTTTGATTAATTTTTCAAGCAAAAATGCTGAAAAATTCCTGGTTGCAGCTTCTGAAATGTGAAGATTTGCTTCTTCTCCTTGAATTTAATGATCGAAAATTAAATATATTTGGATTATTAGACTTTTTAGACATCTTCTTGGGTTGAGAGTTGGATTAAAGGGCAGTTTTCTGACGTTTCACAGACCAAATGTTTAGTTCCAGCCCTGTCTGTAACTGTGATATACAGTTTAAATCAGTTTACTGTGTGTACGTTTGTCTACAGCTGATGTCAACAAGTCTGAAGAACACAATCACACTTCAGACGAGGCCAGCAGGGAGGTGAGCGGCTCAACAGAGGGCGCCAAACTACATTTTAACATTTAAGTTTCAACTCATCACCTCTTTCAGTCTGTGTCCCTGGTGTTGTCCACAGGACTTATTGTATGGTTGACTTTTTAACTCATAATTTCAACTCCTCATCTCATAATTTTGACTTTTCTCTAATAATTTTAAATTCATCTAATTTTGTTTTACTTTTTATTTAATAAGTTTGACGTTTTAACTCAAAACTTTTTCTTTTTAACTCAAAACTTTGACTTTTTGCCTCATGATTTCAACTTTTTATCTCATATTTCTACTTTTCATCTAATAGTTTAGACTTTTTCTCTCATCATTTTTACTTTTTGTCTAATTTTTAGACTTTTTATTTACCAATGTTGATTATATAGATTATATTTGAATGTATAATTTTGATTTTTTACCTCATGATTTCAACTCTTTGGCTTTTAGTGTCATAACTTTGACTCTTTGCCTCATAAATTTGACTTTCTATCTAATTTTTTGACTTTTTGTCTCATCATTTTGAATTTATCTCTTTATTTTTTTACTTTTTGTCTGATAACTTTGACTTTTTATCTACTAATGTTGACATTTGAATGCATAACTTTGACTTTTTGCCTCATTCTGCCAAGTTTTCATATCTTTTCTCTTTGCAACAATCAGAAATCGGCCTCCACACTAAATGTGCTTTGAGCGGCAGGAAAAGATCAAGTCATCCTAATGAACACTCTATTTTCTGTGATTTAAACACGCTCGTCCTCTCAGATTTATTGTTGTGTTGTGTGTTATTAATACCGGACGTTTGGTTTTGGTTAAATCACGCCCACCATTTTCCAGCAACAACAGCCTCTCAGTGCATTATATTCTCGCAGACCACAAGTCATATTTGGAGTTCATTCTGGATCCAAAGCTGTTTTTCTTCCCTGCGCTCGCTGCCCTTTCTGTCTCCGAGCAGGTGATTTATCCCGCCTCAATCATCGGGGAACATTTTCCCCCCACAGCTCAGCGTATCTCGAGGGGAAGGGAAGGGAATATCGCCGAGATCCGAGCAGATTTCAGCATTCCTTCACACCTACTCGATCTCTTTGCAGAGCGAAGGCCGGAGGCAGAGGGGTCAGCCGACCTTTAGGTGGATCGAAGAGCCTCGGTTTGAACACGAGGCGACCGCAAGAGGAAGTAGCATCCTTTGACGTATGTACATGCACATAATTGCAGCGACACCTCCCTCCCCACTCCTCTCATTGACAGATTTTTCCCTCTCCTGCTGCTCGGGGAACCACAACTCACCCGATGTCTGGCCACAATTTTCATTTCGGGCAGGGACCGGCAGCGGGAGGGGAATTATTTTCCTATTAGCTTTGAGTTCTGTCAAAACAGAGTATCTGGTGTCAGTGGAGAGCATTAATAGCGATGCAGCACTAAAGGAGCACTTTAGGTTTCTTTCACAGAAGTTATAAAATGTGATGGGAAGCGAGGGTGGGAAGAATCTGCTCCTCTGTTTCAACACGACATGTTCCACCAGCTCGCGCAGCAGGAAGGAAACACTCTCAAGGTTTTTCGAGCTCGTCCAAGTTTTCGGACCCTCGCGGTTTTTTCACCACGTGTTTTTTTTTTTTCTTCCTCTCATATTTGAACTGGCTCTCAAAGGGACACTCCGCTAGAGAATGATTATTTTTATAGGCAATAACAACGTTTGGCCGATAATCAGATCTGATCGTTTTATACTACGCTATAAACCACAGACTCCAGCGGGGAATTCTGCCGCTTGCAGCTGCATAAATAGATTTTGTGTACTGTGTAAATCTGAACAGAACCGCCAGCGCTGTGCAACGGGCCCGTGCTGTCTCCTGTCTGCTGGTTCTGACTCTTTCTTACCTTTTACTCCACCACATTTTCCTGAAGTGCTTAATTGTTTTATTTCAGTGGAGCAGAAGCTTCAAGTCCAAAGTCTCTTTCCAGTGTGAATCAGCCAAAAACTCAGATTTTGCCCTTTTTTAAAAAAAAAAAAAGTTGTTCCACCGAATTCCGATTTCCTCTCAAAGTGTCTCACATGGTTTCGTTTAAACGACTGTTTGAGTTCCAACGATGTGAAATGATTCAATATTTGAAGAAAATGAACCGACGTAAGCAGCAGCCACACTTGTCAGGACATTTTGCAGGTCGCGTCGGAGCATTTTATGTGCTTTGGACGTGCAGGAAAGGACAAAGTCAGGTGACCTTTGTCGTCATGCTCAGGTAAACGTGATCATGCTTTGTCTTTTTTTACCATTTACCTGAAACATTGACTAGAATCTGTCTTGGTGCGAGCTCTATGGAGACAGAAGAGTACCACACAAATACACAAACATGCTCTCTACATATGGACTCTCTATGACACTCACGTGTAAAAAGACATTAGACATTGTTGCACACCATTTGCTGAGCGTTCATATATCTGCCGTGACCATTTGGAGAAAAGTTCACACCTCGGCTGGAAACCGCCGGGCTGACCTGCACCTCCCCGAATACAAAGCAGCTATAACTACAAAACACGGCTCTGACACTGATGCAACAATCTAATAATGTAATACACAATAACACTTTTACTGTTCATACTTCTGTCCTTCACTCATAACGGAGCATTTTTAGCCCACTTACATCTGAACACTTCCTCCGTCGCTGCCAATGAACCTGATGTGGGGCCGAAAGAAAAAAATGAAGCTCCGTCACAAACTGACCACAAATACCTCGGAAGGTTTCCAACGTCGAAAGAGACGTCAAAGAACACGGAGCAAGCGGGCGAACGAAACCTTCCATAGGAGCCGTAATTGCCGACATTTGGAAGCGTGAGAGCAGTCGAATATTAAAACAATGACTCGCTGGTGATTATACGTTGCTCTGAGAGGGTTTATTGCTCCCAATTTCACTTTGATGATGGCTTCCCCAGAGCATTTCTCCAGCCGTAACGCTGCGTAATGTGCAAGCGATCCGTCACGGAGGGTTTTCCGTCGTCTGCTTTTGCAAACTTTCTCCCTTTTTTTTTTGTTCACACACGCATATCGATTTATTGAGATCATAAAAAAATGGCCCTGGGATCATTCGAGGCTTCGCTGCAAACATGACTGACCTGTGACAGTAATGGGATATGACGACAGTCCCGGGGAGCTTAATGTGTTACACAGTCACACCGTAAAAATACGCCACTCCGAGAAAAAATACGATCCTCCCTTCCACTACTGTCCAGATGTTTTTGCAGTGGAGTATTTACGAGGGATAATAAGAACTACGACTCCGTCTACTTAGGAGTTTAGATAAGATACTTTGCAATAAATCTGCACAGTTCAAAGCTGTAACTTCCAGAGTTGTGTTTTTGAAAAACCAAGCTGCCACTTGTCGCACACAAAGGGAGCTAAACGGATCACACCGGCGGCTAATGCGGGAGATTAATTGCTCGCAGAGAAACGCCGCGGGCCCGAAAGTGATTTACGCTTCGTATTTTGAGACATTTCGCTCTGCACGGTAGCAGGCTCGCAGCTGGACACATGGCCTCGAATCACAGAGGCTCGCAGCTGAGGGATCAAGAGACACATTCCCTCTGAGCTGCATAAACACTTCCTGTTCGGTAGGTGAGAGGGGCGAGAAGGAGTCTGAGAGCGAGACGGCGGGAGAAAACGCTGTCGAGAGACATTAACAGAGTCACAAATTTATGAAGTCGCAGCCTGCTGACAGAAACGTCTGCACATGTTTTCCTGCACAGTCTGGGGATTAAAACTTTACGGCTTTGACACGAGTTTGCTTCCAGCTTCCAGTTTCCCTCTGTGACAGAAGTGAGTGAATGCAACCACAGCACAACAAGCTGACCAATAAAAGTACTCATTGTGCTGTTACTAATGGTTAAAGGAACAGTTCACGCCAAATTTAAATTCAGTCATTATCCACCTCGCCCCACGTCAATGTAAAGTCGGGTGAAGTTTCGTAGTCCAGCAAACATTTCTGGAGCTTCACAGCAGAACAGCGTCATCTTAAACAACTGAAGTAGAGGGGGACTTGTTGTGGAACTTGATAAAAACACTGAAAAAAGAACATACAATTGCTCCTTTCAGCTCGTCAAGTGTATTCCAGGTGTCCAGAAGCCCCGAGATTGCAAATTGATTTGAGAATATTTTATATATCCCCGTCTTTGCGTGGTCGAGCCAACGCTAATGCTTTTAGCTTGAAGCTACAGCGAAGATTTCTGCGAAAAACTGTTATTTTTCGTCCCCATCTACTTCAGTTGTTTAGTTGAATGCTGTAACGTTGTTTTGCTGTTAAGCTCCAGAAATATTTCGTGGACTACGAAACTTTTACCCAACTGACATGGGGGCGAGTAGATGATGACTTAATATACATTTTTGTCGGTTTAACTTAGACATTTTGGGAAATATCCTCACTCACTTTGTTGCTGAACAAATAGCTGGTTAGCCTAGCTTAGCAGCTAGCCTAGCTCTGTCCAAAGATAACAAAATCTGTCTACTGGCACCTTTAAAGGAGACAGATTTTGCTTTTTGGTTGTTTTTCCTTTCCTTCAGTGTGTAGAAATGTTCTGGTGCATGTAAAAGATCCTGAAAGTTAAAAAAGGAAACACTGCTCCTGAAACACCTCATCAGTAGTCCCGCCTTTAACTCTGTGACTTTGTGACATCACAATTTGTCACCATGTCACACATTTACATTATTTATGTCTAGCAGCTGATTTGGCACGTTAGCACAGCTGCTCCGTTGTTGCAAGTGGTGCTGGCTCAGGCCTGTGTGAGTCGGCCAATCAGAGGGTATTCCTGGGTCTTAAAGAGACAGAAGCTGAAACAGAGCGTTTCCGAGAGAGGGGGAACAAAGAGCTGCAACTCTGGACAGCATGAGCGAACTAATGTGTTTTTATGAGGATTAAATGAGTAAACCTATTATAGTAGACGTCCAAAATGCAATAATGAGCCTAGAAATAAGAACAACATGTCTCCTTTAAAGCTCACTAATCAGCATTTGATCTCAATAACTGTTCACGTTTCATTAAAAAGATGGCAAACGCAGTCAATTCCTGACAAGCTTATTGGTTTTCAAGGGATCCGGGTCACATTTTTCTCCTACTGGACAGCAAGAACTTGGAGAGGTGAAGCCTCTCTGTGGCCAAAACTCAGAGTTCACATGAGAGGATCCAGCTAAGCCTCAGGGCCTTTGGACACAAAAACACACATGCAGTCAAAAAAACACAATTTTTATTCATTCCCAGACCTCGAACTGTAAATCTCCGGTAGCTTCAACCTGATTAAAACACATCTGATTGACCCGAGCTTAATAAAAATTTAAATTTGCAGCGAAATCCAGCAAAGTCCAGACACGTAGCTCCAAACCTCTTCTTGCAAGAAGCATGCAGCGGTAGTAACACAAAGCAAACACCCTAGTTCTGATATGATGCCACTAAACCATCTCTAACCTCCTCAAAAACAACGAGCCGTGCACCAAATGTGCCGCCGCTAAAACCCAAAGTCAAGGAGCTCTAGATTCTCTCGACGTGAACTTCCTTGACCCTCCTCACATCTGCAGAGCGAGCCGTGTTGTGTGTGTTTCCACGGTGCCGCTGACAAAAATCCACAACAACATTGTGCAGCACCGCGAGGGGGGGTTCACAGCACGGTAATCAGAACCTATCAGCGAGCTAATTGTACAACTAGTTTCAACCTCAACCATGTGTGTGTCACCACATTTTCCCCCCTAATTAGGAGGGTTTTTGTTTTTTTTGCAAAGTAAGGAAAAACCGGATCACTTTAAATGGCACTCAAGAGCTGAGAGTTAGAAATTAGAAACAGCTGCGTGAGAAGGTTTTTCTCTCAGTTCTGTTAAAAACTTTGCATTAAGGAAGATTATCGCCTCGGCCCGTCAGGCGGTTCAGCTGAAGGTGGTTTTGGATGCAGGTAAAGAGGCGCTGCTCGACAGGTTTCCACAGCAGAAAGCCGGTCCAGCAGCTTCACCGCGGACGTGTTTAACATCCCGATAAATCCGCGTCGTGTGTGAAAGCGAGGGATTCCCGACTGTTTCTTGGCAGGTGCACATGATCAAGAGGATAGAGGGGCGAAAGAATCTGGCTGCTTCTAGGAGCTTACGGACGGAAGTTAATCTAAAATCTTACTGATGTTTAAAGAAGAGGGAAAAAAAGCCCAAACTTTTCCATCTCAGCTGCAAGAAAACCTTCTCCCTCTCTAAAAACCTTTATCCTAATTTATGAGACACTTTAAACGACAGAACTTCTTAACACTTAATCCTTTTCCTTTCCACGGCTCGGGATGGAAAACGGCCTGATTCCTTCCCTCCTGTGTTGAAAGACGTGCAACTAAGATTTCTAAAAATGTCATGACATTCCATTAACCGGTGCTAAATCCTGTCAAGATGCTGCAGCCGTGCATTTATTTTAACAAGCTTAAGCCGGAGTTATTCTTCCCAGGTGTCTCCTTTTGGATTTTCTTTGCATTTTGGAACTGTCAGACGTTTATCTGCAGAGGCTTCTGTCAGCAGAAAATGGAGGTTGAGCTCTTATGAAACCTTTTTGGAAGTCAGGAAAATGAATCGGTCGTTTTTTTTCCTCACGTGCCATCCCAAAAGTAAACTTTTTTTTTCCAAAGTGTGTCCAGAAAAACACATTAAAAAAGACAAACAATGAGCTCAATCACGCCTTCAGAGATGATGAGTCCTCGCTGATGCCAACCACAACATCATTAAGTCCCACTGTGCCAGTTGTGACGCATCACTTACCTTTGTGTGCTGCTGCTGCTGCTGCTGCTGCTGGAGTATCACAGAGCTGTGAGCAGTGCCGGGACAGACGCTGAGCAGCAGCTCTGCTCAGGGTTTGGCTTTTATCTGCAGGTGGGTGGAGCTGCACGAAAAGCCCAGAGAGAGAGGAGAAAGCGCTGGATCTGTGCATGTAGAGAGGAAAACTGTGTGTGTGAGAGAGAAAAACCACTCCTGGAGCTGTGTGTTTGCAGCATTACAAAGTTATTAGAGACTGAACCGAGGCACAGAAAAGAGAGAGAGAGAGAGAGAGAGAGAGAGAGAGAGAGAGAGAGAGACAGAGAGAGAGACAGAGAGAGAGAGAGAGAGAGAGACAGAGAGAGACAGAGAGAGAGAGAGAGACAGAGAGAGAGAGAGAGAGAGACAGAGAGAGAGAGAGAGAGAGAGAGAGAGAGAGAGAGAGAGAGAGACAGAGAGAGAGAGAGAGGGAGCCCAATCAGCTGCCCGACGACAGATCACGAGGAGGAAGATTCTCGTTTGACTTGGACCTCTCGGCGCATTCTTTGCATGCAGGGAGATTTGAGGGCAGGGTCTCGCTTTGGTTTTGGCTGAGGTCAAGAGCGAAGCTGAGAGGGGAAGGTTTTTCGTGACTACCGCAGCACCGCACACACAGTAGTTGACCAAACATTTCGAAGCTCAGGGGCTGTTCTGGAGCTTTCGGCGGCATTAGACGGCCTTCCTCTGCAAATTTGTAGATGTTTACACTGAAGGGACCTTTGAGCCAAAATGGATGAGAGTATTTACCTTGTTGTTTTTCACACACTCTCTGTGCTCGTCTCTTGTTCACAATCAAAACCAAGAGTCCACAGCTAGAAGCTTCAAGTAGAGAGTTACTTCAAGCTGAATGCTAACATTAGCATGCTAACATGCAGACATTTAGCAGGAGTCACGTTCACCATCTTAGTTTAGCGTCACGTCATGCTAACATTCGCAATTAGCATCAGACACAAAGTACGGTCGTGTCTAGATGGTTACCCTAGAGTTGCGACACTCTCGCACATGCTAGCGATACAGATGTTTGTCTTCAGGGCTTTCTGCCAGAAATCAAGACGTTAACGATGACTTTTAGCCTCACCTGAGACACAAACCACAGTCTCCTGGGTGAAAGGCCTGAGGATGTCATCTACCAGTCTACCAGATTTTTTTGTCGTTGTTAAAAAAGTCATCGTTATCTTTGCTAGCTGGGCTAAAAAAAAGATGATTAAAGAAAACTTTTGTCAGTTAAATGTTGTACAGATTATGTTAGATGTAATACTAATCTGAAATCCGTCACTACGATGGAAAGTAGCCATGGAAAGTAAAGTTACATGTTCGAATCCAAGGCTAAATGAGAGGAGCTAAGCTAAGCTAAAGATTGGTTAGTTTATAGTGCAGTGTTGCCGTATTGGACTGACAAAAAGTCACCAATCCGAGTCTAGAATCGCCCAATTGTCATAAAAGTAGACACATTTTTAAAACATTTTGGACTTTATCCTAACTTTTAGTCATTGGAGAAGAAAAAGTAGCTTGTAAAATGTTTTTTATCCGACCAGTTAAACAAACAAAAAAAAGCCCAACCCCTTTAATGTGACTCCTCTCCAGAGCTTTTGGTTTGAAATATCCAAGAGATTTATCTTTTGTCCAAAAAAATCTTCGCTGTGTGGAAGTAACGAGCAGAGACAAGGGGCCGGACGTTCACACTGTGAACAGCTGGTTCACATTTGAGGGAATTATTCTTTCTGTTTTTGTTTGTGTTGCTATTTCAGTTTCTTGAACGTGTTCTCCCCACGAAGGAGCTGCTTATAAAGAAAACATTTTGGTTTCCCACCCGGACCGATTTTCCTGACAGCTTCTTTGTGCTTGAAATTTGCTGTTAATTTGTGCTTGTTAAAGTCATTTACAGTGTAAATAGTCATGACTTCACTCACTGCTCAGCTCACATGGACAGAAAGACTTATTTTCCTTCACTTACCTTCAATCTACTACTTTTTTAAAATCAAATTCTGGAACCTAGTCTTAATTTTTCACTGTCAGTCATACAGTCATCACGTTCACTTTCATGAAGTCCAGAGCAGCGAACTGTTTTAGAGAGAACAACAAGCAGTCAGCTGCGTGGAAACCCTGACTTCATACCTGTCTGCGTACAGATTTCCTGTTCGTGTAGTTATTAACCTGCGACTTAGATCTCAAGGCCAAGCTGCCGCAGCAAAGGGGAAAGCTACAGAAAACCTTGGCAACGACTCTTAATACTCCCCGTTTCCTGTTCCACAATCAACTTTCTTTCATCTTGGGATTGGCGTCTCGGAGTCATCAGCAACACTCACAGATCACTGTTCAAAAGCACGAGTTTGGTTGGTGGTGTTTACAGAGTATGACGTCTGTCGGAAATCCACATTGTTTTCTCGAGTTTTGGTTTTTAATCCACAAGAATCTCCCTCAAAACTAAGACTGTAGCCTGTCAAACAGCCGTAACGTATTTCAAAATGTTGCAGCGGCTTTAAAGCGGCCTCCGTGTGATTGACTGAAATCTGATTAATCCAGTCGTGAGTATAATTTGTTGGTGGGCACGGATTTTGAACTATGTTGTTCTCCAAAACCAACAAAACACTGAGACGAATTGAAGTGGACACTGGAAAAAATAATCGACTCTTCATGGGCGAACTTTTTACTTCCTTTCCTGGCACCTCTCCCTGACATATGATCATTGGAGGGTCATGCGACTAAAGTCAAATCACTCTGTATTTTAACCTTCTATGACTGGTTCTGTCAGCCCGATGCTCAAACTTGTAGATAAATACTTCAGTATCAGTGCAAAACTAAGCAATAGTGATGCAAAATGTAAGATTTGTGCCTCTTAACTTCCCAGATAGCATAAATAAGTCCTCCGACAAAGGAAATTGTTGCTTATTCGAAAGAGGTTCGAGACGTAACTTACGCCGATGATGTGCTATTGTAGTTGTAAGTTCAACAACTTTGGATTTTATCTTGAAATAAACATAATCATTAGCTCAGTAGGTCTCACAGAGGAAAATACTGCACCTTGTATCTTGTGTGAAAACATAAGAATCAGGAAAAAAAGTCTGTAGTCATCCCAGCAGCTTGGCTAGGCTGCCACATCAGCGTTTTGTGCGATGCTAACATCTGCATGTTCAGGGTTATATTGCCGATGCTAACATGTTGATGTTTATCAGGTACAACATTTGCCATGTTTGCATCTCAGTTTAGTTTGTTAGCATGCTAACATTTACTATTCAGCAGTGAAACAAAAAGGTACAGCTGAGGCTGATGGGAATGTCATTGATTTGTAAAATCTTGACCCGCTGATGCGTTCGAGGAAAAGTTAAGAGTTCACCTAAGTTGATATAATAAATCCTAAGTGGGCCATGAACAATCCGATAGATGTTTTAGTCTGGACCAAAGAGGCTGAAGTTCCCAAAATCACTGCAATGTGTTCACACATTTGACAACAACTGTTTCGTATTTCTAACTAAATTCAAGACGCCAGATTAAATCCTCCACCCTGATTTGGTTGCCTCAAAGTTTTTGGCATTTTTTAAAAACATTTTGCTCAGTGTGCATTTCTTCAGACGAGACGTTGTACCCTGGCTCCACTTCTGTCACCACAGATTTGAGTTCCACTTAGTTTCTCCCCAGAATGCCTGACTTTTCTCAAACTAGCTGTTGAGTTGTAGCCGTTGATTGGACCGGTCTGTGAGAACGTCTCATAAAATCACCTAACGACTCAGAAAAATGCAGACCTTCCTCTTTCCACCCGTGTTTACCTCTCGGTTATTTGGTGGGGAAAAGGAAATAACTGAGCGCAGTGAAAAATGTTAAAGCTTGTCAATTAGAGTTTTATGCTGATTCACTGCGGTTAGAAACTTGGATGCAGGCATTCCATTATAGATTACTGGAGAAGTGTGAGAATTCAGACTGGAGCCAATGATCTAATTCACGAGCACAGCCATTATTACAATCTCTAAATCAGTTGGGTTGTGTTAAAATGTGACCACCGACTTGGCAAATGATCCTTTACTTTAGTATTTCTGTTTGTTTGCCTGGATGCTGAAGGCAGTTCTTATCTTCAGACTGTCAGACAACCAGACAAAACTTGACAGCGACAACAAACCTGTCCTGTACTTCTGACTCCTCATCTATCAAACACACCCTCAAAGCTTTGTGGAGAGATTTATGAGCTCTTGCTGGATGTCCTGCATGCCAACATGTTCATACATCAAGCTTATATGTGGGGATTTCCTTTTTGACACCTCTGTTTGGTAGCTTGCCAAAGTGGAAATTTGACATCTTTACACTTCCTTGCAACCCATGTTGGCGAGGTGAAAAAGCCTCCTGAGTTTAATGTGTACGCACGGACTAATTTGTAAATGGCTAACAGAGCTCTGGTGCATTCTGGGTCTGCTTTTTGTCCTATGTGGAGCGCACTTTAAAGATGTTGGCCCAAAAAGTCTTCAGATGCAGGTCCCGACTGTAGTTACATGATGTCATCACACGAGACGATGAATACCGGTTACAGCTGCGGGGCCAAGACAGGCTAATGGTCCTGATGTGATGAGGCAGAACTGTGCATGTGTTCGCAGGCAACAACATCCATATGGTGAACAAAAGTGGAGGCCATACATCAGTCAACACCGTCTGCACTGCTTCCTCACAGGGAAACAAGCAAACCTGATGATTCCTGCTGGAACCAGTTACTTAATGCGGTGACGAGCTGCTTTCTCTCGTGACCACCTCTGGATTTTTTCTGTCTGGCTGGTAATCCAGTCGTCTCAGGGCCTTGCTTCGAGACTCCAATGTTCCTCTCCGTCTTTGGTTGACGGTTTGAGAGTTTGGCAGAGGGACAGCGAGCGCAGTGCAACCGGATACAAAAAGGTTCCTGAGACGACAGATTGTCTTCATCCCATCATCAAAGCCAGCAGGCTGTGTGAAATGCACAAGGCCTGGCGAAGGCTCTCGCAAAGAAAATCAATTAGGCCTCTCGCTTTTCCGTCGGAGCTCTTGACTGTGTCTCGCTGGAACTGGCACGAGTGATTGACAGATAGCAGTGGAGTGAAATCATGAGGCAGCTTAATTGGCTGTAAAATCTAAAGCCACGCCAGCAGCTCTGTGAGGCTGAACATGGGCGTAGTTGTGCTTTGAACATAAATGCACAGTATCTCATTTCAGCCGCGAGGGATCTTTCTATCAGAACAAAATACCCAAAACACTTGGGTTTTTTCTTCTTCTGCTCTGATCCAGATCCGTAAGCAATGAAAAGGAGAGCTCAGAGATTACTTTTTAACTTTAGGGAACAAAAGGTGGATTCATCCTCACTCAGGTGTATTAACCCGACTGCAGCAGCGATTCCAGAGCTGGAGATGTTACGAGCGACACTACAGAGAGGAGAGGCGAGAAGAAGGCAGGGAACTGGTTTTTCTCTGGTGAGTGCTGAATTCAGTCAGAGTTGCTCGCCATCTTATGGCTAATGTTAAGTAAAGTTGTCTGTAGTAGCAACAACAATAGTTTGAACAACTGCAACAAATATAAAACAAAGGTCCGGACATTTTAATGACGAATTCCTGCATATTATATCTTTAACATACCAATGTTTGGCCTGTTCACCGTCGTAGCTTTGTGTTTTAGCATGCTATAGTTTCCTCATTAGCAGTAAACAACTGACGCTGATGTAGTTTAGATCATAGTACACATTTTGATCGAACTAACATAAGTAGTTGTCGAGGTAATTCGGTCCGGACAAAGTCTGATTGGACTGGTTAATCTCGCCTCGGCAGGAAAAACACGTGATACTGACAACATTAAAGATGGCTGACAAGAGTAGCTGCGAGCCTTGACCCTGAAACTGAAGCATATGTCGCTGTTTTAGTACTTCCAACTGATTTCCAGACACACATCTCAAAATATCTCTGTGATAAACTTTCACTACAGACACGTTTCATTTGATAATGAGGTTTTATCGTTCACAGTGTGAGATCATCTTCAACGATCCAGAAAACCAGAGTTCAGAGACGGCGTCGCAGCTGTCTCGCTACATTTCCAAGAGCATTAAATCACCAAGAAATCTGTTTCTGATGAGCAGTAACCACGCTACACGTGTGCTTGTAAGATAAAAATGTATTTGCTGGCACAGTATGAGTGGAAGGTTTTCAGACCCTTTCAAGCTTTGTCACATTTTGTTGCACTTCGAACTTAAAATGGATTTAGTTCGTCCATTTCGCTCAATGATATACAGACAAACTAGTTCAGGCGGAGCTTTAATTTACAGTATAGCGTAAGGTAAACTGTTAATAAAGAAAAATAAAGAACCCTCCCGACCTGTGTTTTAAGAAATGTTAATTGCTCAGGCGTTTAAATATTATCATCTCACGGTGGTGTTCACTGTAGCATGCGACGCTGTTCAGCTTGTGAAAACACAACACGAGAGCGGTCGAGCCAGGCGACAGAAGGCTGTTTATCCATGTTGTCACCGTGTGTTTTCTCTTCAGGTGAAGTCAGGCCAATTATTGTGCAAAAACCAAAAAGCACCCCAGTTCCGCGTGATACGGCAGGAAACGGGTCATTAGCTGCTAACCGCCTTTACCGACATTTCCTGCGCTCATTAGGACAGAAGAAGCAGGGTTGTACGAGGGCAAATCAGCTGCCGTCGGAGCTTTAAGCCTCCTTTTTCTTGCTTTGTCCGTCGCTGCACTGGAAACATGTCGGCGTGTGGAATGTGTGGATCCCCAGTGTGCATGTTTTCTTAAGTATGATGGGCTAAATCGCTGTTTTACAATAATTTGCAGGCTGAAGTAAATGACTCGACCAGCTCTGGTTCTAGGAGTGTTGCAGTGTATTTTACATTCTTTAACACGATGAGATACGATCGGTTCGGGATGTTAACTGTTTCCAGGAGAGACTTTTTGGCGCGCCCACGTTTTCCTACCATTACTAGCCTAACAGTCGCATTATTTATACCCTACATTTACTGTAACGCAGCCCCGAAAAAACAGGTAGAGAGTTTGTTTCTTGTTACTTTATATAATAAGTCATTCAACCTTTCCTGTTTAAGCAGCGTTACTATTATTAGCTTAACTGCTGCTACACGTTAGCTCTGCTAGCCTAGCTGTCAATGGCGCAAAGGTAAAACACGTTTATATCTTCCATTCTTTTGTTCTTCCACAAATGTTTTGTTTTGTGAACTTCCCGTGATTTGTCGGCGTGTTTTGCGCTGTGGTCCAGCGTCCTACAATTCCCATAATGCAACGTGTACACGACGAAATATGCGTAATTCTTACTTCACGGTTTGCAAATTGCATTGATGGGAAGCTGTTTTTTCATTTTTTCAACTCGATATATAATCATAAGTTTCTAGATATTCGTAGAGGTACATCTCAATTTGCATTATTTCTTGAGCCGTCCAGTGATGTAACACATGAACGTATTTCCCTTCTTTGTCCACAAAAACTCAATAAAAACAAAGCAGTTCATTCAGTTATCCGACGAGTCTCCATCAGTACAGTCTGTGTCTCTGTGCAGGAGTAATCACATTATGAAAATAGTGAATATGATCCATAAATGCTCACTTTTTTTGCTCCTATGCAGTCGGCCAACTCCTACACGCTGCCTGGCTGCAGCACACACACACGCACCTGAACACACCTGCCTGCCAACAAGCCTTCATAAATAAATGTGACTGGACACGACGGTAAGTAGATTAAACGTGCCGGGCTAAATGTGTCACTTTCACTCATACTCCTCGACATATTTAGAGACGAGAAAGTACTTTGACTTCGAGACGAGTGTTTAAAAATGCATAATTCAACCCATTTGAGAGGATGACAATACAGCGAAATTAATGGTCCATTTATAACAGATTCAAGACCAAAAATCTGCTTTTGTCAGAACCTTTAAATCAGCTCAGACTTAATGATCTTCTCTGGAGTAAAACGGCACTCACGGTCTCGAACACTGAGGATAAAACTCTCCCACAGAATTATTTCCACACTTTCATCCACATCTTGTCAAACTATGCTGTCATCCGACTCTGAGCACACACTTTCGCCGGCCTTGGGCATGAAGGTAATCTCTGTCCGTCAAGATTACTGCATGTATGCGGGAGAATACCACAGCTCTGGGAGAGCCTCCCTCCTCGGATGTTTTATTTATTTGGCTGCACGTTTGAGCCAAAACGCGTCGGTTTGCATTTCATTCTGCCTGCTGCCCTTGGAAGCCTGGGCCAGATATGTGGACTGGAAACCCTGATGGTGGGAAGTATATTAATCAATTTTAGGTGGATTTGAGAAAAAAAAAGAAAGAAAGGGGGTTTGCTCACAGCGTTAAAAGCCGCTGAGTCATTGTCTGTTCATCTGGGATGGAGTCTGGCCAAAGTCTGGGTCCACTTGGGATGAAAGATTTCAGTTTGTCCTTAAAGCTTAAAGTGAAGCTTAACATTTTTTTTTTTAAAGGGCACCATTTGGAGCATGTTTTTGTCCATCGGGCTGTGGGTTCTGCAGCGAGGTCACAAATACACGGCCACGCCTGAGACTGCTGATCCAGCAATTCCTGCATCTATTACTCATTTCTTTCTCCGCATATAGTTTTTTCAGACGGACGTGTTATGAGCCCCATGTTGAGTTCCTCATGAGAACGCTGTTTGACCAAAGACCGGACAGGTGTCTTGATAAACGCTCGTGATTCCCACCACACCCACACTGTAAATCCAACGCTGTGTTTTGCTATATATCCTGCAACCTTATCTAGAGGATTGAAGGTATTTTGGGTTACTACTAGAATAGATGTACATGCATTAATCCTCAAAAAACACATCAGTTTCCTCAGACTGTCCATTAATGCGGCGCCATATTTCTGCTCCTGTCTCTTTAAGGCCTCCAGTCTCCTCTGATTGGTCAACTGACACATATCTGAGCCAGCACTGCTTTTCATGTCTCCGGTTGGCTGCGTTGTCTCTTCAGCTACCAGTTGGCTTCACTGCTACTTTAAATATAAGCATAAATTATGCAAATGTGACGCAGTGTGAGGAAGTCACAGAATTGGAGGTGGGACTCTGGAGCAGGTATTTCAGGTACTTCAGGAGCAGTGTTTTCTGTAGGAGCTCCTGTTGGCTTCGACTTTGACCTGTCAGTGATTTTACATGCACAGGATCCAACATAAAACACAGAAGGTTTTCAATTTTTAAAAATATTGTGAAAATTGCTCTTTACAATTTCCCCGAATCCCAAAGTGACGCCTTCAAATAGCTTCTTTTGTCCAACCATCAGTTTATCAAAAGGTTTCAACATAAAGATCTCCTTTCAGGCTCATACCAGCTTTTCTTCTGCAGCGCAGTTATAAAAGGATCCAGACGGCAGAAAACAGAACACAAACACACGTTTAATAGCAGTTTCTCTCTTTGGGACTACTAGAACAGAACCGTGCGGTTTCAGGAATTAGCTCTGCAACAAGAAGTCGTGTCCAGGGGATCGAACCAATGTTTGCTTTGAAAACCGTACAAGTGTTCGACGCTGCGTTCCCACACTCAAATGAACTTAATAAGGCTAAAAATAAGACGGGTTACAAGCGTGTTCTCTCTCATAGAGGCTTTACCTCATTAAACGTACACACTGGGTGACGGTGTATGCAAAAATATTTAGTGTTCGCCGTCTTGGACCTGTTTCTGCTTCACTGGGCAGCAAAACAGAATGTAATGTGACTTAATAGATGCTCGATGTCGAAACCGATGGTGGAATGTCAAAATCTACAAGTGCACTCATTCAAATACTGTACAACTGTAAGTACAATTTTGAGGTACTGTGAGTCTAAAATGGAAGAAGCTGAGCCCCTTTTGAGTGCAAAAAAATCTGTAATCTTTCTGTTTATTTTACAGATTTCTGCTGTATTTTTAAGATTAACGCTAAATCATCTGTAAAATCACAAACATAGAATGTGAATTGCGTGTGTAATGTGAAATAACATGAAAAACATGATCTTTTCTTTTACAGAATTTCTTTGCAGATATAAATGTTTTATTGAAAATGTTATATTGAGTTTTAAGACTGTAATCACATTTATTATTCAGTTAGGCGAGCTTATTTGTAAAGTACAATTCAGACACAAAGCAACTCAAAGTGCCTTACAGGGGCGTAAGAATTACATTAAAAGACATTAAAAACAAGCTGAGAAATGTGAAATTAAATAAAATGACAACTAATAAGAAGAACTGGTTCTGTGGTTACATTTAGTATACAATTATTAATTGTAATTAACTAGTATACAAGTATTGTGTAGTTACATATATTTGTTTATTGACATATATTTTGGATAATTATGGAAGTTTTCACAACATAAAGTAAAAACAGTACTCTCCTATGTAAAGGCTACACTAAAAAGCCAAAATTGAGCATAAAGTGTATTTTTGATTACGGTAAATTACTGTTTTTTAAATACAAGATGTCATTTTACAGTATTTTTTGTGCCTTGCTGACAGAACATTTTTTACAGTGTGTCACCTTCAAGTGCCAATATTACACTAATTGCCTGATTCATTGCCTTCAAAGCTCCAGTGGTGTAAAGTCATTCTTGTAATTACGTCCCAGGAGGCGTGCGCACACTTCCTTTAAGTTTCCAACATGAACGAGCTCGTATTATCCTCCGGAGTCAGGAATGGCAGCTGTCTCGCATTCATGCCACTGTAAGCAAACGGATGAAATATAGCAGCCCGAAAAAACGAGACGACGGGCCAAGATCTTGTCTCTTTTCCGTGAAAGCTCCGAGAGCCCTCCAGACTAATTAAGGGATCGTTTTCAGACGAATGATGGATTCCCGTTCCTCCACCTCTTCTTACAGGTCACGCTGCAGTGGGTGGGTGAGAATTTACAGCCACCTCCTTTACGGGTAATTTGCAAGTCGCCCACTTTGAAGCACGAGGAGCACCGAGCACCACAGGTATTTCGGTCTTGTGTTGCGAAACAGTCGAAAGCGTCATTATAGACTCTCGTCGTGTGTTTTCAGGGAGCGTGATGTTGAGCAGGAGAAGCTGCTCGTGCCCGTGCCCGACACGAAAAAAGCCAAATTCCTCCCCATTTGTGTGTCAGACGAAGCCACAAAGCCCTGTTTTATTTCTGCACTTGGCAAAATATTTGCATTTAATATCCCTAAAACAGGCTCGCTTTTACGCCTCGCCAACCAGAACCGGGTCGCTGCCACGATCCCAGATTCTGTCTGTTACGGGTTCAAAAAAAAAAAAAACCCACACTCAGACATGATGCAGAGACATTCGCACACCAATTCTACATCCATTAAGAGAAATAGGCCGCAGCTGACACACCAAAGCCGCCCTGGTGCAACATAAAAACAGCCGAACTGAGCCGGTCGGGATCAGCAGAAGTCCAAGCAGACGGTGCAAATAATTCCCAGCATTCCTCGGAGGAGCAGAGCAAACTAAACCACAGTGTTTTTCTTCTGCCAGACTCTGATACCTGAGTGTGGATCAGTGTTGTGGGCTCCAGCGTGAGCAACAAGCATGAAGATGTGTCGAAATTCAGTTTGGTGTTTTACAACCTGAAAATTGCTTTTAGCCCAGAACATGCTGGGATCTTTCCTGTTGACCCTGTGAGTGGTCTTACGCCCAGACTACTGCTGGTAGTAGTAGAGAGAATTAACCCCAGATGGTTCAGGGGGCGCTGAATTAGTATCGCTTGTGTTTTACTTAACAAAGCAATTTATTTACTTTGTGTCACTTTGAGAATTTGGTGGCAATGAAACACAAAATGCTCCTTTTCCCTCTTCGAATTATTGTACGCGTTTTATTGCCTCGTTTAACACCTTTCCATGAGCGTTAAGACCACGTAGGTTGAGTTATAGACACATGAAACTGAAGTCACTTTACTTTAAAGAAAATCGAGGAATGTAAACTAATAACTTGTTTAAACATTTAGCTCGCAGGTTCCTGACCTCTTTCAAGTAGTCATCTTTTAAAATTTGCATTGTATGACCAATAAAACTGTTTTTATCCGTAATTTATTGCTAAAAAAGCGTAAATGTTTACGATTTACAAGTCCTCACCAGAGCGGTCGTCTGTGAAAGCAGCTTATTACGACCCATTTTTATTGTTAGGCGATGACCTCTAGTGGTTGTTCTGATTATTGCGCAGCAAAGGAGGAAGTCAGGGGACGTAGTATAGCACTGAGCTGATCAAACACGGTGGGCGGTGCTTTGGGGAGGGGGAGGGGCTTGAAGAGACGGGCTCAATGTGTTGAGACAGAGGGTGAATAGAGGCGCTGCAGCAATGGACAGTATGAGCAAAGTCGTTTTTATCACTTAAATGTTAACGTATGCCTTATTCATAATATTTAGTATGTAGTTTCCAATCTGTATAATGAAAGCTAGGGAGCGAGATGTGTGTGTAATGAGAGTTTTTGATATTTAAGGGGCATTAAATTCACATTAGACACTCAATGTTTGTTAAATTGTGTCCCTGAAGGTTTCACTGACATTTCACACCGTTCTTTATTATCCAGCGAAATGACTCCCAGACATGGAAACAGCTGAAGTCAGCCATCTGTGGGAGACTTTATCAACAACTCCATCAGGTTTTCACAACTCGGTGCTGCTACAGCGTTGATGTGTTAATCTCACGATGGATGGATGGATGTGAAGGAGGAGGCTTCAGGCGAGCGTCATTTCAGTGTCGGGGAATAAAGAGTCAAAACAGAGACAGAATCATAACAAGAACAGCAGCCAGACCGGGAGAAGACGGACTACTGTTGGTCTTCGCAGTGGGTCCCTGTAGCTCAGGCCCTGGACCCTGTTTGTCCAGCTCCTCTCTTCGTTTGCCAGGAGGACAAGTTTGTGTTGGCTCGGTTTCGTCACTCGCAGAGACATTACGCACAGGCCGTGTTGACTGAGAACGAAGTTGCTGCCTACGAACCCTCGACGGAGGTCTGCCAAAGCTTATAGATGCTAAGTCCGAACAGTCACGAGTTTGTTTGACGAGGTCCTGAGGTTATGTTTGATAGTCCGAAACAACAATTCAACATAAAAATGTATAATCAGAATTAAAGGCATGACTTCATCAGCTTCAGCAGCTGCTGTCTGAGGTGTTTTATGACGTTTGCATGTGAATATTTCTCTAATATGAGCTTAAAATTGATTCTTAAGTTGCTTTAATAAGAGTCTTTAGGTACTTCTACCTGCTGTGTTAGGATATTTACCAAAAAAGTACACACTTTTAGGAATTTTAAGGAATTTTAAGGTGCCTGTTCTTTCCTGTACCTATGCACATGGTAATACACCTTAACCTAAATCACAATTAGTAACATGAATTGGTCTAAATTAATTAAAACACCATAGTGTCATGATGGTGAGGATAAAGGGGGGGTCTGATTTCTTAAAGTTTTAATGGAAATACAGAATTACATTTGAAATACTTCTCCTTTTTAAGTAAAAGAACCATACACACAAGGTAAATCTGGCTTGTAATGAGTCAAAAAAACAAAATCTGCAAATGCAACATGTGAAAACTGACTAAAAAGTCACTACATCTCACTAAAATGTTTTTAGGTGTCTTAAATAAAGTGTGACTATAATTTAGACAAATCTATCTATCATGTGATGGCTTCTTTGAGGGTGCACAGACAGACATGATCTAACACGTCTGGTATTGTACTATATATTAAAGTAATCCTGTGTGTGAGGATTCACGCTCAGCTGATGAAGTGACTGTTACATGAGACGCAGCAGGCAGAGGGACTAATTGACTTCAGGTGTGTATTTACATGAGCTGTCGGACATCATAACCTCTGTCGGACTACGATACGCGCCTCATTCAGACCACCAAAGATGTTGGCATTTGAGTCTGGAGGTCTTTAACTAATAAAGGACATGTCTTTCGAAACAGGATACATTCACTCTTAAATAAATAGTCCCAACGTTTTCTGGATATACAGACAGATGAGTGGGATCAATATTCGCACCAACAGCCGTTAGCTTAGCATAAACACCAGCACTTCTAAAGCTCGCTAATTAACAAGCTCTGTCATGTTTGTTTAATCCGGATCAAAAAAGGTCCTGCTGTCCTTGCAGGGTTGCCTGGCGACCAGCATAGTTTTCAGGAAATAGTCCGGCAAAACTTTCCATAAACCCAAATTTCTTTTTCACATAGCCAGGCTAGCTATGGCATTTCTCTAGCTCGAGTTTTTATGCTAAGCTAAGCTTACCAGCTGTAGCCTCATATTTACTTCATATTTACCCAATGTGACATGTTTGCTTGTTTTGCTGAACCAAAGAGTCCAAAATCTCAAAATGATGTCAATTTATTTATGAATTTCATAACCTTTACAAAGAGCCAGGCTAGCTAGGCTATTTCTCTAGCTCGACTCCTTATGCTAAGCTAAGCTAACCGGCAGTAGCTAACATATTTACACAGTACAGACATGTGTGGTATCAATCTACTCATCTAACCCTCAGCAATACAGTAAATAAAAACACATTTAGGATAATGGAAGTACACAATTCAAATATAGAACAATGTTTTTTTTAGAGATTTGAATGTGGGATTGTTACATATTATATATTTAATGTGTATACTATAAGGTAATTGGTACAACCCTGTGGTGAATGAGTCCTTTACTGTAATAATAAAGCAGTAGAGACTTTCCCTTTCCACCCTTGTTGAGGTCAGGATAGGAGGCATTGTCCAGATGTTTAGTCTACTGCATTTTATTTTTCAGTTTGCTTTCCGAGTCACCTACAGCACACCCTTCCTTCCTGTCTTCCCGATTCCTGGCAGATTCCACAAAATGAAGCAAAAACAAACGACTTCTTCTGCTCTCTTTTCTTTCTGCTCCGCTTTCACTGACTCTGTTTGATGAATTTGCCTTCAATAAGCTGCTGCGAGAGTGTTGAAGTTGTGGATCTTTGTGCACCACCGAATGAATCAAACATTTAGACGGAGTTATAGCTTCTTACCACTGTGCTTCCATGGCATTCACATCATGTGGTGGTTCAGACCCTTCACTCTAATGATCAAACCAAAGCTCTTTCGTGTCTGTGGTCGTCCTCTCTCTTTCAGAAACCACATTACAGACGAGTATCCTCTTGTGAAGTGCTCTTTCTCGGTTTAGGGTCTTAGTGCGACTGGCAGCAGAACTGAGCGGCAGGATTCACACTTTGCCTCCACACTGAGATCTGGATCCATCAGTGTTCCCGCCTCGCTAGACTCTGGCGAGGGCCGCTCACACATCTGTCGCAGCCCCTCGGTCTCACTAATAGACTTTTACAGGGTTGTCCTTGGCAGGGTCTGAGACTCGGGGTCCAAGCTACACAGAGGAGCGTTACAGGGGAGGACAGGCGGTTCTGGACGGCACGCAAAGAGTCTGAAACTAAAGAACTTTGTCACACCAAAGACACTCTGCTGTTGGATGGCGTTCATTAACCAGGTTGCGAGTGTATTAACAGGTGTTGGACCTCTACTGCATGAATATATTTCAGCCTTTTTTGTCTTCTGATAAACTCAACTCACCCAGAAACATTAATATATCAGCCTGTGGACGAGATCCAATAAAACATGATTTCTCTAGAGAAACATGATCCTGTAATTAATTCTGTGCGAAATATAAAGTACAATGTGTGAGTTTGGCTACATATTTTTCGAGAAAAAGATGTAGCCAAACTACGTATTTCATAAAGGACTGCAACCAATGATTATGTTAATTATGGATTTATTTGCTGATTAATTAACTAACTAAACAGAAATTCCACCAAAGTTACCCAGAGCCCAACGTGACATGCTCAGAGTGCTCGATTTGTCCAACCAAAGAGTCCAAAATCTCAAAATTATGATAATTTATTTATGAATTTTAAAAAGGAAAAGCAGCAAATCCTCACATTTTTAGAAGCTCGCACCATAAATCATTTGGCATTTTGTCTGAAAAATCACTTGACAGTTGTTTAATTTATCATCAATAAACTGCTTGATTTAACAACTTCATCAGTCATGGGTAGTTTGCTCTGTAACAGGGCACAACATTTAATTTTGAAACTAATTTGTAGCTAACCATGTGAACCAAAGCCATCAAATAATTGAAGTGGAGTAACGCTAAAGAAAAAGAACATCAGATTTCTTTACAGTAAATCTACTTAGTTCCAGAAATATTGATTTTTATTCCATAAGTGAATAAACGAGCTGTTTTCAGAGGAAAATAAGGTCCCAGAACACTGTGTGAAGCTAGAAAGGTGGCAGGGTCTGCCACATGTAAACAAAGTAAAACATTATCTCCACTTGATTTCCTCATTGGATTAATCAAATATTATAATAAGCAAAAATGTGAATATTTATCCTTGTTAAAGGGGGTGAAAGGGCCAAAGAGACTTTCTGAGGGTTAATGTCTGTAGCACCGCCCCCTTGTGGTGGCTCATGGGAAATGCGCAGCGCAAAGCTGAAAAGTGTCATCAGAGTTTGTTTTTGTACATGCTGGCACTAAAGTATCAAGACATTTATAAACTATTCTACACTTAAATAAAGCTCTAACTACACACCAACATGATGAAGCCACTGATGCATTAAAAACTGTATATGCCTAGTTTGCAAATAGGAAAAAAATGTTGAGAAGTGATTTAAGTGAAGTGTCTAAATACAGCGGGAAGTTCATCCAGCCGCAGGGCAATTTGTATATGATCCATGACCCGCAGCTCCTCGGGCCTGGAACCCGGCCGTCTGCTTGGACTCCATCCGTAAACAAGATCTGATTTCTGAAATTGACGCATTTGAGGTAACGTTCCCATGCCTGGATGTTGAAAAGTAGTTCCTGGCTCCGAGTTTGGCAAACACGAGCAGAGAAACTCTGAGCCACAGGGAGGGAAAACAGAAATAATGTGGCAATAACAAGGTTCTGAATCCTCTGCAGCCAAAACTCAACTCTTTCTAGAATAAACTTAATGGCTTTATTGATCTCTGACTGGTAAGTTTAATCACAGGATGCATGATTCCTGCGCTGCACTTGTATTAATTTAGTCTCGGCCGGGTCGTCGTGATGACCATCAGACGAAAATCTCACCGATCAGTGTGCATAGAGGGAAATCCCTCGTCAGATTCTGGGGATTACAGTCAAGACGGCAAACGAGCCTCCCAGATTGCAGGAAAAGGCCCCGAGGTGGGATAACAAAACAGAACTTCAGCTGTTAAGATAGATGTTACTCCAGTTGTCAAGACCGGGAAGCAAATCCTGGCAAATGACAGACAAATCTGACCGTCGGTTCAAACTTAATTTGTAACCGAAGAAGGTGCCTCCAAATCATTCCAGCTGTCAGCACAATAGTTCCCACTCGGGCCTCACCGACAGCGAACATTGATTAGTTTTTTCTTTCCTTGCTCAGACCGATTGATTAGGAGTTAAGATTAACAATGTCACGCTCAAGAATTCACACGAGGGAAGCTGTGATTTGGCAGCGCTGGTTTCCAACTGTGACGCTAACGCAGAGAGATGAGGTGCGATTGAAACGTCCGCTGGCTCCGGCAGAAACTGGGTTGAAGCCCCGGAAATGTCACAGAAACCAAAAGTGTTCACAGCATTTACGAGCAATCCACCATGAGATTTTCATCAGCGATCGACGAGAAAAGCAGCGATAAACACGTCATTTAAACAGCGACATTAAACTTCAAGTTGGCGCTAATGCTGCTGCTGTGTAGCTGACAATGACCTTTGACCTCCACACACATTTTTCTAGTCAGGTTTTAGATGTGCGCTTAAAAAAGGTGCAATACGTAAGAATTGTAGAAGAAATTAAAGCGTAAAAACAGGACCACTAGCTGCACAGCTAATTGAGCTAACTAGCTAACAGCAGCTACCGTTGAATGAGCTTTTTACATCTACAGAGGGAGCAGGTCCTCTTCCAGGGGGTCTGCCAGGTTTCTACAGAAGCCCAGAAAGGACAAATCAAACACACAGTCCAGCTGCCAAAGTAGGAAGGGTGCAACGAGGCGTGCTCAGTTGGTTGTAATCTGTAAACTCACCTCTTGAATGTAAGAAATGGCCACCTGTCAAATTCATACTCGAAACAAATGGAGGGCAGCTGCTAACTGTAGCTCCCCTTAGCTAATTAGCTCAGTTAGATGTGCATCAAGCGGTTCAGACTCTAGGCTCTAGGACAAATGAAAAAAAAAAAAAAAAAAAAAAGGTGAGTCTAGTTCCAAATTTTATTTCCGCATTTTATTTTCAATATTCAAAATACAACAGCCAATGACAATGCTAACATGTTAGTGTGGTATGTGTGACGTTTACCATTTCCGTGGTAAGTGTGTTAGCATGCCAACATTTGCCAAATAGTGACTCGACTCCTTATGCTAAGCTAAGCTAACCAGCTCTAGCTAACATATTTACAAAGTACAGGCGTGTGTGGTATCAATCTACTCGTCTAACTCAGCAAAACAGTAAATGAAAACACATTTAGGATAATGGAAGCACACAATTCAAATATCACAACAATAACACAAAGTAGAACTATGATTCACAGGAATTAAGTTATTATTTTCAAGGTAAAACATCATAATTGATCACCATCATCATTAGTGAACACGTTTAGCTCCTGCTGGCGATCCTCTTGGACCTCCGGAGACCGGCGCCCTCAGCCTCCTCCGTTTTCACTTTACTTTGATTCTTTGGTTGTGAGGTCTGTGGGGCTCTCGCAGGCTTTCTTCGCCCCCTCACAGCTTGTTCCGACTCTTGCGGATTTGATTCTGTCTTCTCGACTTTCTTCTGAGGCCCTCGAGCTGCTTTAACTGATTTTGTCTGCTTCTCTGCAGCAGCTCCGGACTTCGGTTTCGTCTTCACAGTTTCACCCGCGCTCTTGTTTGCATGACCGTCGTTCGCACCGGTCTCACCGTCTGTCAGCTTACTCCTCGTTGATTCGGTTTGGTTTGTTGTGTCATGCAACTCGGTAAATTTAACAGACTTTTTTCTTTCCTTCCCTCGATGTCGCACTTGGCCTTTTGCGGCTTGTTCCTCTGAGGTTTCGGCTTCCACTTTGATTTCTGGTGCTTCTTGTGTGTCGATCTGCATTTCAAGAGATTTATAGACGTCCTGTGAAACCATATTTTTTCCTTTAGAGTACAGCAAATGGTTAAAAGACATGGGTATGTCAGAGGACTGAGTCAGATTCTCACCTCTTGTTGTGCAAGTTCGGATTTCAGGTCAGACAGCTGGCTCATTAAACCCTGTATCTTCACCTGAAAGCACATTTATGTAGTGAAAACTCACAAATCCACAATGAAATCAAATGCAAGTAGGAAACCTCTCTTACTTGTTCACTGGTAATCTGTCTTTCGAGCTTCTCTCTCTCTTTAGCATCTTTCTTCCTCCTATGTTTGAGGGATAAATGTCAGTATTTTACCTTTGTTTTCCCTCAGATATTAGACTTTATTATTTTAAGCGCTTTGGAAAATGCTAAGCAGTCATGAATAAATGCAACCATGACTCGAGATCCGAGCCCACATCTTACTTGTTTGCCACCGTCCTCTCCATCCGAGCGAGCTCAATCCTCTTGTCAGCTACGACTCTTTGGACGTCCTCTTTGGTCACCATGGCCAGGAGGGACTTGGTGTCCACGTCCGCTAGCTCGACCGATGGCGAGGTCACTTTGAGGACCAGCTTCACCCAGTCGGTGAGCTCCTCACAAGACGGGAACTGAGAGAAACAGCAGATTTTATCAGGACACTTCACATGAATGATTTGTGAATATGTGCTACGTCTTCTGCGGGATAAATGTTTGAACTTTCGTTTGATGATCACCAGCGGCCACGTTCTTTGTGAATTTCCACCGCGATCCAGCCGACTGTAAATGCCAGAGCAGTGATCTCAAGGGATCCATCATGTTTTATTTCACATTTTTACCGTCGACATTTTTTGGAAAAATGATGCCATTTCAAGGGCAACATAAAATGCTAGTAGAAATGCCTGTAGCAGACACCGGGCTTGAACTCTGAGAGAGTTATTATGACGGTAAAAAGGGTCAGATGTGCCCTGATATCTGCTATAGAACTAGAAGAAATCATCAAGAAGAAGGGAGAATAGTTGGAGGAGAAGCTCGAGTTGGTCCGGATTGTAGGAAAGTTGAAACACGCTCTGGGATGGCGGCCAACCCGACCTTTGATCCCTAAGTGTCGGTATCTAACGATCTGTGCCTCAACTTTCTAACTAATTGGACCCTTAAGATTTAAAAAAAGGGACCCACCTTTTTGAGTTCATCCTGGGCCTTCTCCCTGGAGGCATACACCAGCTCTGCAGCCATCGTCTCCTTCTTTAACGACTTCTGCACCTCCTCCAGGTCGCTCTGATGGCGGGCAACACTGACGTCTTAGTGAACGACTACACAACAATCGCACTCAAGGCGCGGCTGAAGAGCTTTTCTGTCATCAAGAAGCAGCAGCAGCGAGCGAGAAAAACAAACAAACAAAATCACCTGTAGTTTTTTAAGAAGTTTCTCTTGCTGCATCTTCTTAATGAACTCCAAGTCGCTCGGGATCAGCTGGTACCCCTTCATCCCTTTCAGCATGGAGTTCGGGTCATCTGGTTGTGACGTGTGTTCTGAGCACAATGAAAAGAAAATCAATGCAAACATTTAATGCTAATAAAACGAGCAGACTGCAGCGTGCAGATCACCTTTTTTAGTTTCAGGCGTGCTGAAATCAAACGTCCTGTTTTCCTCGTCTAGATCTCTAAAACCTGCCTGTTGATAGACGACAGGGAGGCAAAGGGTTTGATCACAAGTCGATAAGATATGCGAGGAGCTCAATAATGCTCTTCACGTACCTCCATATTCTCACAGTCCTCATCGACGTTACAGAAATCCAGGTGTTTGGTCACATCCATCAGAGGAGGAGTCCTCGGCAGCTGTCGACCCAGAGGGATGTAATTCCCGTTAAAACCACTTTCCCTACGAATTTCCTCAAATCTGTCCGACATGACTTCGATGGATTTGCAAAAAAGCGGCACAACAACAAACTCTTCTTTCCTCCACACTCCCCTTTGTTCTGATGCAAACAGGTGGAGGAGCTGTGCTGTTAAAATCACTGCATCATTGTCTTCACCTGTGGCTCAAAGAGGGCTGATTGCTCCTGTTGACCAGAAGATGGCGACAGATTCTTTTAGTTTGGAGGCCCAACAGAGGACGGCAGGGTTTAGATAACATGTAAGGTACAATTTAGAGGTGCATGAGGTACCAATTTCTGGAAAATACTTACTTTATTTACTTCACAAACATTTATCTTATACCTAAAGTTACTAGTTACTTTGCAGATTACACGGTGCATCAAAACAAAAGCAGCAAAGATGTTTTAATTACTCAATTAAAACAAAAACTTAAACTACATTTAATATCATTTACTTTAAGACTACTTTTCACAAGTAATATTTAACCACTATATCTTTACTTTTACTTATGTTTGACTTTTGTGTTATTTTGATTAACATTAATTACCACCTTTAATTATATATTCTAAAAGAAGATGCTTTAATTTAAATTAGCTCCACCTTGAAGAGCCCAAACAGCACAGAGCAGCTGTAACTGAGTATTTACTGTAATTTGTACTTCTAAATACTTATTCCACTGCTGCAGAAGTAATCAGATTACCTCTGCTAGAGATACAGTAATGAGCAAACAACATATTGAGCCGTTAAGAGTCGATTTTATTGAAATGACACGAGTAACAGCAGTGAGATCAGGTGCATCGCCCGGTCACAAGGTTTCACATGTGCTGTCTGAGTTTCACTGTTCTCCTGGAAAATATTCAGGCTGGCTCAAGACAGTCAGACAGACAGGCAGGTGTGCAGACAGGCAGATGGACCCTGATACAAAATAGCCAGATAGCACAACCTGTCTATCTTTAACCTGAGCCGGTGGTGTCACACTGCCAGGGCCCACATGTTTGTGGAGCCCCAGGAACTCTAGAGGAGAGTGCTGAGTCGTAAATACCTCTGTTTTTAAACTGCCCGCTCCCATAATGCCAAGGGAGGGAGGACGGAGGACGGAGGAGAGGGGGTCACGGGGGTATCTGTGTGATAAATCGGTGCTTTATGACACTGACTTGGCGTAGCCGAGTGGAAAAAAACATTTGCGTGGTTTTACATTGCAGCTAACAAATCATTCCTCAATAAAAATCAAATTTAAAAAGTCATTTTCTCGTCTTCCTCATGCCGACAATTCCTCTCCGGTGTAAGTGTCTCTTTCCGCCGTGTACCATATCTGTTTTTACACTCAGAGGAAATGTTAAGCAGGTGGTGTGGCTGTCAGTATACAATAAAATGTCCTTTAAGTTTAATAAAATGAGTGTTTAAAGATGTTCTCCTCCGCGTCGACATGTGTAAATTGGCTCCACACTTTCACAAAACACTATTATTTCCAAGAATTCAATTGAATTAAGTCTGCACAGCAATATTAGCTAATATAAGCTGCAGTCATTAGCATGTCCCGCTAACTAGTTGCTAGTATGCCCATCATTAGAAAGCTGGCCTGAGTGCTACTTTATCACTGTATGCTAACGCTAGCTGCGCTGTTTCCGGCTAAAATTGCTTCACTGCCCTAAAATAAGCTACTATCATTAGCACGTCTCGCTAACTAGCATAGTGCAGTGACCCACAGCTTCCAAGACTAAGCTAAACAGCTAAATTAATAACAGTTTAATTTGACATTTTCTCCTCTACACGGCAAAAGCCTAAAACAACAAATCTGTTTCTTTATTTCCACGGTCAGAACTATTTACAGAGGATTCAACGTTAGCATTAGCCTCCGTTTGTTAGCACAAGATCAGGTATGTAGCCATTAAGTCCCTGTTTAACTCCTGTTTAAAAATGAGTGAGCCGAAAACATAAAAAAAACCAATCATTCTGGAGGAATAGTTTTCAAGTAAGTCTTGAAGTTAAGTTAGCTAAATTAGCCTGCCAAGCTACATTTCACAAAATCTGTCAGTAACAGCAGACGTTTCTGTTGATTTAGCTAGTTTTGTTTAAAAATTAGAATATAAGATGAGAATTATGTATGTAAATATGTAAGTGTCTACGAGGACTGAATGTATAGAAGGCTTGACGTTGCATATAAATGACTTAAATCAACTTTCTTCTTCTCTTGTAATTGGATGTTATATATACTGCTGCTCGGAAAATGAAAGCCTCAAATGACCCTAAACCACTCTGCAGTACAGGCACACGCACAGACACACTCAAATCCCACTTTTATTGACGGCAAAAGGCCTCTCAGACATCACTGATACCATCACACAGCCTCTCTGAAAAGCCCGCACACACATGCAGTGACACGTAACAGATCCACGCCGTCCATTGTGTGCCATAAAAGCTCTCTGGCGCTGAGAGATGTGTCCCAAAAAGGTCATTTACAGCTGCTCTGTCATGTAGAGTATTGAACAGGCGGAGCAGAGCCGTCATAAAGGGACTGATAAAACAGCTCCCTGGTGTCTGTGGATGCAAGAGAGTGAGGATCGGATGGAAACAGGTGTTTTGACTGAGACACTAATGGAAAACACGGTTAGTGTCTTTACACGGAGGAAGACGAAGCAAATCTATCTTTTATTTGTGTCATTCATACATATTTCTGCCACTTATCTGCCTCCTCAAAGTACAAACAAAACAAACCGGTTGACTGAATATGGTTGCGAATGCCTAGAATGAGAGTGAAGCAATGGGATACTCTGAGCGTACACGTGCCGTATTACATGGCCAAATCATAAACAGACACACACCCACTCACAAGTGATGAGAGACGGCTAGTTGGAAACTCCTAGGCCTGCACTTTCTGTCGTGCCGCTCTCAGAGCTGTCAGTGGGGTTAATTTTGTGATGTTTGTGATTAGTGACCGGTGTAAAGTTACCGCATGCCTCGGACTAATGCTGGAAGAATGTCTGGACCTGACAATCATATGTTTTAATGCGCTCAAATTCCTGCTAATGCTTCCCTAAGTCATGTATTTAATCTCAGATCTCAGAACATATGCCAATCAAGTGTTTGCATAGCTCTTTTGTCTGTTTGATTGTAAAGAGGGTGAGAAAACAACACGGTTTGTCTTAGAAGACCCGTTTTGGTCGCTAAATAAAAAGCGGGGCGATGTCTGGAGATGGTCCGACGTCTCTTAATAGCCGGTTTTGGTCGCCAATAAATGCCTAGAGATCATTTGTCTTCCAGGGTAGAACTACAAGTTTTGGTCGCCACATGACATGCCCAGAGATGGTCCGACTATTCGTGAAAAAAGACGGTTTTGGTCGCCAATAAATGACTAGAGATCGTTTGTCTTCCAGGGTAGAACAACAAGTTTTGGTCGCCACAAAATACGTCCAGAGATGGTCCGACTATTCGTGAAAAAAGCCGCTTTTGTACGCCATTAACGACTGGAAATGTCCAGAAAGTCTCAAACTCTTGTTGCCCGTCTGGCATCTTTGTGCCTTGTATTAACATCACCACCTTCATACACCACGTCAGGTCCAAATGTCTGTGATTTGCAGAAACGTCAACTGCTAACATTATATGCTGATGACTAGACTGTGTGCGTCAGTAATTACAGACACACATCAACACTCCTGCGAGCATCTCGTGAAGAACGCACTTAAAGCTACTCATTTAATTTCCCTTCCTTCCTCTCTGAGCTCAGGTTTGTTTATGTGCTTTATTGCTAAGGTATAACATTTCCCCGTGCACGCCTGTAGTCTCATTACATACAGTCAGGATCTACACAGCTTTTAACGCGCTTGACAGAAATGTGAAATGTGCCCTGCACAACCAAGCTGTAAACCTCGAGATGTGTTCTATAAATACAGACATACCTGATTTGGTTGATCCAACACAAAACACATAATTAATGTCGGCTATAAGGCAGAATAACAACAACATAAATTCGGTTGCTCATTAGGACTCGACTTCCCTTAATGTGAATGCATGTGCCATCTATGATTACAACAACGCTCGTTATGTTTCCCTAATTGCTGTTTTCTCTGCTTGCACGGCCACGAGGGAGATGAAACTAATCGAGTCCGTGAAATACTTTTACAGCGTTCATTCATCGAGGGGGAAATAAAAAAGTACCAGGGCTCTACCGAGGTTAAGATTCGCCATAAATACAATCACGACTCAACGTGATGTGCAACAACCTCACCAAATCCTTGTTGCTCAGGGTTGAGAGAACATTTCCTCCCCCATGATTGCAGCCGTTTTTCACCCGAGCAGCTCGACTACAGAGTGAAAATACTGTGTGAGGAGCTTTTTGTCTCGGAGCTGAATTGCTCCTAATGGCGTGAGAAGATGCAGAAATTGTCGCTTATGGATATTCAGCAGAGCTATAATCACTATAGGATGACAACATATATAACCAGGTGCCAGAATAAAACCTCTCGGCTCAGACACGTCGTTACGTCGCTGTTATATTTTGAGCTTGTGATTATTTGTTGTCTTTCACATTAAGGCACATTTTTGTGAAGGTGTGCTCCGCAAACTCATTAAAGCTGCAGTCAGAACAGCTGAGTCACTTCCCATATTCCACTGTATGGCTGAGAAACACAATGTCTATAAGGAGCTGAATCACTCCCCCAACGCCTCCCCATTAAAGGGGCAGTTCACCTGGAAATCCAAAACACATATTTGTCTTCGGGTGAGTTGCCGAGTTTGTATCGGCTGGTTTTTAACATAATGGAACTAGACGTCACTCGACTTTGAGGTGCTCAAAGTGCCAAATGATACTGAGACTTTCCAGGAATCAGGAGCTGGTTACTCAAGATAACCAATAACCCAGTGGTGTGCACAGACTTTTTGAAGGGCAGGGGCGAAAAGAAAGGCACTTTAGCGCACATTTTGGCTCCCAAGAGGACAGTTTAGTGTGTTTTGCCAACCAAGAGGGCACTTTAGCGCCCGTTTTTCAACAATTGCCCCCCCCCCGCCGTGCACACCACTTGTTGGGAACAGTTTCATGTAGGAACTATTTTCTTTCTACCAAACTAGACCCAGCAGACGTATCAGCATGGACGAGAAGGTAGCTGACTAAGCTAACGTTACAGCTCACCCTCCTTCACTCACAGCGTCTGAACTGTGATGGGAGGGGGGGTTATTATAAAGCACTCAGCAGGTGACGAACGAAGGTGAGTGAAAAGAGAGCTGACCGGGAGGTTAATGGCGGCGCGTCGAGGGAGAGGAACCACCGACAGCTGGAGGACTCTTGACGCAATTCAGGTCACGCGCACGGCCGCTCGTAGAAACACACATTCACACGTATCCACAGGTCAATCCTTATTCGGTTACCTTTCCTTTTCCTTTTGCCCAGAAAGAAGCAGCCCTCGAATAGAAAGCTAATTCATTTAGGGAGCAGTTTATTTTAGACGTGTGTGCAGCCATCTGAAGCCGAACAATGCTCATAATTCTATTACAGCTCTGACGTCTGCACACAGAGAGAGAGAGAGAGAGAGAGAGAGAGAGAGAGAGAGAGAGAGAGAGAGACTCTGCCGGTGACTCAACTGTCTGTGACCCTCCCGCCCAGAACTGCATCAGAAACTAACCCAGTTCTTTAGAACCGGAGCAGCAGGCGGCACTTAAAGTGTCGGGGGTGCTTATTTTTGGTGCAACCCCACCCCGCCGCTCCAAGGTGAAAGAAAATCAGTTGAAGGGGCTTTTGTTAAAGGGGAACTGCAACGGTTTTAGCAGCTCTACATATGCAGGAAATGCAGAAATGTGGCTAATTAAGGAGTTTACGACCAATCTGGTAAATTGCCTCAAGTGATGTCACCCGAGTCAGCAGCTACTAGTTTGAAAATTACTTACGAGTCATTTGTAGCCAATTCCTAGCTGCAGGCTGCGTTAGCCGCGAACTGCATCAAACACTGGAATCTTGAGTGGCATTGTGGGTAACGTCAGCCCGCCGTGACTCTGACGACGTCATAGAAGTCAACCGCATGCATGATATATTCACCTGTTTTTGAGTTTTAAAGTAAAAAATCAATTAATATACAATTGATTCATCCATTTTTCTAACACGCTGCTCTCATCGGCTCTCAGCTGCTTCGTTACGTTCCTGATCGCGTTGATCAAGCCGTCAGGAACTTTCTTGTGATCAATAATCAGATGTAGATATTTCCCAGGTGTGCTTCAACCTGACGTATCATTTCAGATTCGCTGCTGATGTTCAGACACGTTTATTTTGTACATTTGATTGTCGAATTTGCATAAAAACACAAGTTTCTTTCTGTTGCAGTTTGCACGTATTTGTTCACAAAGCTCAGCTATGCTTCGCCAAACACATGTTCAAGGTAGCATGTTGTGTGACATTTTGTCCCGAGCCTGCGACCAGTCGGACTTCAGGGTTAAAGGAGCGTATCAGCTGGAGTTTGATGCATGTTTTCTTTCGTTTTCCCACCAAACAACTGAAGAAATATATAAATATCACGTCAGCCCCACTGCTCCTCCTCAGCTCAGGGACAGTCACAGACTCCCAAGGGCTCAGTCTTCTGTCAAGGGCCATATGGCAACGTCAGAGTGCTTGCGTCCGAGTTGGTGTGTGTGTGTGTGTGTGTGTGCGTGTGTGTGTGTGTGTGTGTTGGAGAGGGAGGGCAGCCGTGGCTCAAGGTGTCAGAAGGGAGGGTGGTTAAATTTAACTGCACCAGGGCTGATATCTGCATGGCAGGTCGTATCTCGCCCCCCTCCCTCTGCTGCCCTCTCTCTCTTTCTCACACACACACACACACACACACACACACACACACACACACACAGTCTGTCTTCACCGTCCCCAGCCTCAGACATCATCACACACTCACACAGCAGCTCCCTCAGTCTGTCAGGGCTCCTCGTCCTCCTCGTCCTTTTCATCCCTCACCTATCAGACCACCTGGATTGTACGAGAGTTGCCGGCCGCGACGGAGGAGAAGAAAAATAAAGAGAGAGACGCTCAGCGGAGAGGGAAACGTTCACACTGAGGATAACGCTTCATCTGAGGCGGCAGGCTGAAGGCACAGCCAGTGGCACTGCAGAGGCACAGCAGCACAGTGGGCTGAAGCTTTTCACTGCAAGAGGTAAGACTGGAGAGGCTGAGCGTTGTGTTGTGTTGTGTTGTGTGTGCGTCCAAAACCTCATCTCGTTTTTATATGCAAATGTAAAGGTGGCGTCCGTCTGTGCGTTCAGGGTTCATCAGCATGCACATCACCTGGGTGGCAAACATGCAAAGTGAGCGTTGTGAATATTTCTTTGAACAGAAATCACTGCTGCTGTTCACGAGCAAAGCATTTCATCAAGAACTTTCTGTATTTCTGCACAGCCAGAAATTCTGCACTGAACGTGTCCAACTCGAGTGGATTCGCAGGACGCGCTCCTCGATCGGGGATGTAATCTGCGTTTGTGGCAGCTTTTTTTCTGCAAGGTTGCTGCTAATTAGTCAAAGACAGAGATTAAAGCAGCAGAAGAGAGGGACTGCTGGAGGGTCTCGTGGGGGTATCTGCTAATCTTAATTTAATCCAATTGGATTGATTTTCTCTAATTGGGCTGAATTTATTTGTCTAGGAAACTACAAAGTCCGTCTCCAGACGCTCCTGCTTGTGTTTTCGCAGTAAATCAGCCGCGCTTTTCAGCTGGATTTGCTGACGAGGGGTAAAACACGATACGGCCCCGGCGGCGGTTAACGCACCTCGTGGTCAAATCGGCCACCACATCAAAGCTACGGCGATAATTCACCCGCTCCTGTGCAGCGATACCGTCTCGAGTGGACGCTGGTGTATTGGTTGCAGCCGGGGAATTTCCAAAGGGCAGCGTGTCCATGAGAACCCGGTGTCATACAGTATCTAAGTGCAGGGAGGAAAGGGGGAGGGAGGGAGAGAGGGAGGGAGGTCAAGTTACGAGGCCCGCGCTCACATCTCAGTTTGGAAACACACTATGGGGATAGAGAGAGAGAGAGAGAGAGAGAGAGGAAAATGTCAGGTCAGAGATGCATTCTCACTTAATTGTGAACGCAGACGTTCGGAAAAAGTGATTATCACGTGCCCAGACTGGATGTCCTGCGCTGGCACCCGTAGTTTGACGTTGTGTTGGTATGTGGTGGTCAGCGTTCGTAAGGGCTGATCGCACATTTTTAAATAAATATGTTGACTTTGAGCTCTTCGATGGGCAGAAGAAAAGCAGTTTGAGGATGAGCGAGTCGACCCTGGTTCCCCCAGACAATAAGCACAAATTGAATCGACAGGTGTCGCAGCATTCCTCCCCTCCCGTGAGTAAATATTTGGGCTTGGCGGAACAGAAGGACGACCCCCAGCGCGCTCCAGATGCAGCTTTAAACGGCTTGGAGGTTTGGCATGTGACGAGAAGTGACAGGCTAATCTGTTTAAGTATGTACGATAGCCACCGCCTTCTGGTGCCGGTAATCTGCCGCAAAGCCGACAAAGACCAGCTGAGTGATCGTGAGCGTCGGGTGAATGGTGCTCGTCGGGTCATCGGCCGTACTTTGAATTCATCTATTTCCCTTTTTCCAAACTGTGTCTGAGGGGAAGCCCAAAGTCCCATCTTGAAGGAATCTCATATGATGAATATGAATATGATGCCTGCAGTCTTCTAATCGTCTTGGAGAATTATCTCCACATCCACTAGTACAGTTGGATCGGCATTCAAATGTTGACTATTTACATTCATGTTTTCCACCTTATGTCTTTGTTGAGCTTCTCCTTTTCCTTGAACGACACCATGAAGTCGTGACTTTAAATGAAATGTCCGCCAAAACATTGAATGTATTGCCATAAAACTCGGCCTACATGCTTACGTCCCTCGCAGGATGAACTCTAATCCTTCGTCGATCCCCTTATTTTCATTTTGCACCATTTTTTGTGCTAACTAGCTAATCTTAGCATGCTAACACACCAAAGTAAGATGGTGGACAGAGTAAACATCATACGCGCTTAACCTCAGCATGCTACCGATGTTAGCATTTGGCTGAAAGCTAGCATAGCTGCAGACTCTCCTGGTACGTGTCCACAACATTGGGCCTCCTACAAGCGCCCAAACACTCCTGGCTGCACCTGATTGGATGCGTGCGTCGGGTTTTGCCTTAATTCTAACTAAACAACGGTTACTTTTCATAGTTTTACGGGAGTTTCCAGAAGCAGAGAGTCACGATGGCTACCACGGATTTCCATAAAGTAACCTGAGCATCAACTTTTGCGCAAAATCAGGGGCTGGAAACGTGACGCACCATCTCTTTAAACCTAATGCAACGCAAGCAGACTGAATGTCACGGCTGCTTCCATGAACAATTAACGAAAATGAAGGATCTTATGGACACTTACCAATCGTCTCGCTGAACTCTGAAGCTTTCATATTAATGGACTTGATGCATGAAAGTGGTCTATGATCGCACATGAATCCACACTGAGTTGGTTCCCAGCCTCTCGAGTCGGGTCACGAGATAAATCCGAGGGGTCGCGGGATGATGAATGGGATTTAAATGGAGGTGATTAAAAGAAACACCACAGTGCTTCTGCACAAAATGTGCTAATTTCTCAGGAAACACTGGTCGGTTTTAAATCACAGGGACTCTTAATGAACCGACTGGTGACTTCAGACGAGAGTCAGACCCTGTAAAAATGCGGCAAATGTTTCTATCTCATTGATATCTTGATTTCTCTGCAGCAGAGCACTTTGCGGGGTGATTGACAGATTGAGGGTAGTGGGGCAGAGATCATTAAACAAGACACGCATTAAGGCAACCCTCCTGGCACCTTGAGCTCCACCAGCTGTGGGTCAGATTAGAAGGCCACGCTGGGAGGCTTTATCGAAGGTGTGCGATTCATCAATGGGGAGAGTTCGCTGGCGTGTGAACGAATCAAAGCACATCTTTCCTCGATTAGCCCTTAAAAAAACGCAGATCAAACGTGCTGCGGGTCGGCTTTAAATTCGTTTTCATCCTCCTGGATTTCAGCTTTAAAAGTTTAAGGTTTGAAAGTTTTTCTTGGGGGTAAATAACTGGAGAGATCTCACGGAGGACGACTAGAGAGAATTCTGATGAGGAAAAGTTGCTGGAAATGTCTCGAGCGCAGTTTTATCAAAAGCTTTCTCAAATTTTATTGTTCTCGTATTCCCCCCCATCAAACCTCGAGAGAGCACCCGGACGCTTTCTCCTGAAGTTCGTCACCACCAACCTGATCGTCCTTGAGCTACATGGAATCACAGGAATCAATTAAGTGGATCAGGACGCAGTGAAACGTAGTCCGGGGTGAACTGACGGAGAGAGACTTTCAGCAGAGACGGACCGGGTCCAAAAATAAAGCAGGAACCACTTAAAATGATCCATCATTTACTGTCTGCAACAGTGAAGTGTTACTAAAGAATAGTTTAGTGTCACGATGGAGCCAAAACAAGAGCTTAATGGACAAACTAAATGGTTTAGTGTTTAGAGTCACATAAAAAACAAGATTATGCAGACGTCACTAGATCTTGTTCAAATTTGGAGGCATGACTCGTTTGTTTAACCGGCTCTGTATGAAGTCTGCGTACGATTTGGAGGAATTTAAGCTGCCCTGTGAAGTTTTCCTGTAAATAAAGAAAACTTGCGTTTGTGGGCAACATTGCTCCATAATTCAACTGGTGGTCAAAAACTCCTTTCAGGCATCTTTGTGCTCAGACTAAGCAACATCAGCTGTAAGCCTTGTGCGCTTTTATTCCCATTTGATTGATTATTGAGTCTTCCCCTTTTCACCCGCAGAAGAAAGCCTTTGCCTGCTCTGTAGGAACAGCATCCAAAACTGTGGTTCTTGCGGATTCGTTACTGAGTGTTGTAACATTGCGGCATCGAGCGGCTGAAGCGGGGTCGCCCGGTACATGCAGACTTGTGGGTTGAGGGGCCAGACTTGTTTCAGTCCCGGGGATCCAGTTTCTCTCGCAGAATACCAACCGCTCAGAGCTCTGGGAAAAGAACCCTATATATACACATCATGAGAGAAACGCCAGTGTTGTCCAACGTTAGTCCCCCCTCCATGTGTCGCAGCTTGACCGGCAGCCTTTCTGCTGTCAGGCGAAGTCAAAATAAGTCAGCTGAGATCAGTTTGTACAGCGGGGCGTGCGTTGAAAGATCATCCGGACGCTGCTTTCGCAGAACTCGCTCCCCAAGAGAGCGAGTGAAGACAAGCGAAGAGGCTCGGGGGACAGATGACTATAAAAAGGCAAAAAGTGGGGCTCGAAAGCAAAGCGAGTGTTGAACGACTTCCTGAGTCTTTGTGAGAAGAAGCAGCTGTCAAACCAAAAACCTCACCGTCAGCTCAAACTGTCAGTCGTATCATTTGATAAAACACAACGCAGATAGCCGTTCCATTATCTTTACGTTGCGTTTTATTGCTGACACCTTACTTCAGCAGAGGGTTTTTTTCCGCCCAGCTTGACTCCAGCTTGCATTAATAATTCACGGACGCATCTGTAAGCCTGCGCCGGGCCGAGTCGGGCGCTTACAGTGTGATTTGTTGCAGCGGACACACTCGCTGCTCGTATCTGTGGAAGTGTAAAAGAGAGTAATGCTTGTAGCGGCGTCGGAACACCGTGGAGCATTAGTGACGGATGGCTGCCTGCGCTGCATTAAAAACTATCAGCGTGGGATGATAGCTGGGGGCTCCTGGGTGAAAAAGCAAACGGAGACCTAGCTTTGAAGTGAATATTGGTCCCTGACATGCTTGTTTGACAGCTGAAATCAATTTGGAGTCATGTTTCTCTGACTTTAGAGAGTCTGCTCGTCCTCGATCGAACTGGAAACGCATTCGTAGATGGTCTGAAATGATGTTCACATGTTTTTTTCACTAAACTTAAGAAAGACAACATTAAAGGAAGAGAGTCGGCAGGAGGTTATTAGAAGCAGAGTGAATAAAAGGGTTTGTGCGTCTTCTCGTGAGAACGATCTGCATCACAACTACAGACGAGACAGGAATTATTTAATGAGGGTTCTCGGGGACAAAATGAATGCTGAGCAAACCCTTTAACAAAGGACGACTGGAGTGAAATCATCAAATCACTCAGTAGAGCACATACCTCCGCCCAAAGCCCAGACATTGTCCCATTGTTCAATCAAGCCTAATCCAATATAAAACTTGATAGCCCCGCCTATCTCTAAATTTTAACCCATACGTGATTGCTTGCTTGCAATATCCTTTCATTAGTTCAAGAGAAATTGACACAATTTTCTAAAAACAGTCTCAACCAACCGACAAATCAACCAACCAACCAACAAATCAACCAATCAACAAATCAACCAACCAATCAACCAACCAACCAACCAACCAACCACTGACTGACATTGACTATTAACACTGACATTAAAAGTCCTTGTTGCTGTTTAAGCATCATGTTGTTCGAGTCAACGAACTGATTTAGCTTTAAATAATGAA
>OMLP01044673.1:45097-64049 GCA_900302685.1 Spondyliosoma cantharus
TAAATTTTAACCCATACGTGATTGCTTGCTTGCAATATCCTTTCATTAGTTCAAGAGAAATTGACACAATTTTCTAAAAACAGTCTCAACCAACCGACAAATCAACCAACCAACCAACAAATCAACCAACCAACCAACCAATAAACCAACCGACAAATCAACCAACCAACCAACAAATCAACCAACCAACCAACCAACCAACCAACCAACAAGTCAACCAACCAACCAACCAACCACTGACTGACATTGACTATTAACACTGACATTAAAAGTCCTTGTTGCTGTTTAAGCATCATGTTGTTCGAGTCAACGAACTGATTTAGCTTTAAATAATGAAAATGAAGTTGACCAACCTCCCATTAGCCCGAGGCTTCCAGTATAAGCCCGCCATCGGCCGTCTGTTTCGGTCATCATTCCTATCTCCATTCAATGCTCCTTTCTGTTTTCAAAATCAATGTCTCTACGGGCGACAACAACCCCAACCCTAATCGAGCTAGCAATCTGCATGCGGAAAATGGCAAGTTAGCCTCTGGTCTACCTTTTTTTCTAGGGGATTTGACCCTCCCATGCACCATCGCTGCATCCTTTAGCGCTTCCCAAATCCTTCCCCCAACACCAGATCAATAAAGAGAGCAGCCAGCACTTCCTCCAGCGCTGGTTATTCCACTACATTTACATACAATAGATCTATATTGAATTTGCTATTTGGCAAGTTTGGCTTTAAGTCATTATAGCAGCTTGGTTCTGCAATGAGAGCATCCAAACTCGATGTGCGACGATAATAAGATGACACGGCGAGTGAATCAGAAAGAAAATGCTGCACTATATGAAAAACAAACTGATGATAATGCTGCTTTATGTTGCAAAGACATCAAATGCGACTCCGTGTCGGCTGTGACACAAACTCTCACCTTTGTGCGCTTATTATAATAAAGCAGCGAGTCACATTAGTCATCCGAATAGATGTTTTAACCTCCGGCAGTCTTTTCATTTCCTGACGCTATTAATGTGAGTCCTCCACATTGCTCGGATTTGCTCGTGCGTCATCGCCTTTCCTTTATTTAGTGCCTGTGTTCCATGTTAAATATACAACAAAGGCCAAATGAACTCAGATTCCTGTGTAAGGTGTTTGACAAAGGGCCAACGCTTTCCGTGATGCAGCAGAAATCGTCAGGGCCATTCGCACAATGCAGCACTGCAGAGCTCGTGTCCACTTAAAAGACAGAGAAAGATGTGCGTGACTCGTTTATTCTGTCCTTCAACAACAATGAGCAACAGTTGTAACAGTGATAGAGTAATAGTCTCTGCAGATGTGGAAGGTAAATCAGGTTTTACAACAGTACGAGTTAGCTTAGCTTAGCAAAAAGATTGGAAACACATCACCTCACGTGTTATATATGAATTCATTACAGTTGGCGAGCAGGTTTGTCACCTTCAGAAAGAGCTAGGCTAGCTGTTCCCATTTGTTTTCATTCTTTACATTAAGCTAAGCTAAGCTAACCAGCTGCTGGCTATAGCCCTTATAAAGTATTCAACCAAATAGATGTGAGGCTGGCATCAGTCTTCCAGAAGATGTCGACTCGAGTTGTTCTGATTTGGACTCGAGTGAACTCCCGTTACTGTTTTGATGACTCGCAACTTGCCTTGACAGAAATAAATGTCACACAGGTATTAATACCTTTTCTCTTTATTAAGACCGGATGCTGCGGTATCTTCTGGGGTGACTTGACCTTCTCAAGATAAAATGACTTGGGACTTGGACTGAATGTCCTGAAGATGTCTTCCTGTTCCTTTTCTCTACAGGTTGCATGTTATTATCACCTTCTCTGCACGCTAGATCATGTTACTAACTACAGATTTAACACGACATGTTTGCTAAATTTGCTTTCCTTTCAAAGAATAGCTCTTTCTCCGCGGGTATAGCTTCAGCAGAGCCATACATTATGTAAAGGAAACCTTTACAGAGCCAGCCTCTACATGAACTGGCTCACATCTCGCTGCTATTTCTGCGTTGCCTCCCCACCGGGCACTCGGCTTTGGTTGTGAAATTCTTGGCATATGTAACAGGATTGGATAAAGCGACACAGGTGGCAGCCTGACGCTAAATATGCACCGGAGAGTTGAAAATAAAACGTGGCGAGGAGCCCCGCTGCTCCTCTTTGAGCTTTAAGCCTCCATTGTTGCCCCTCCATGTGTTTGCTGTTGCTATAGAAATGCTCTCAGCTGAGATGAGCGGGCTTATCCCGGCTCTGCGTCTTCTGCATTCGCTACATGACAGGGTCAATTATCGGGCTATTTTCCGACGACCCACTAACATTTTCCCTGCTCGCTCTTAGTTAAGAGGCATGTTCAGAGCGAACGGGAAACAGAGGAAGAGGGAAGAGGAGGTGAGAGATGTCAGCGTCGCACCCCATGACAGTTAATTTACTCACTCTGGCTCCGGACGACACTGGACAGGTTTGGGAAATGTCTTAAATGGGTGTGATTTGTACAGAGTGGGCTTGTGTTTGGCAGCAGTGCCGCTGGGATGAGGCCCGGGGTCGAAGGAGGGGTGCATTACACCCGTCTGCCAAGATGACTCACAGGCGGTGCAGAAGGCCAAAGCCACAATTGTGTTTCAGAGCGTTGTGTCCAGGCTGCGAGCGACGAGCAGCTCATCCTGAAAGTCAACCCTGCATCCTCTCTCTCGAGCTGTTTCCACCTCAATTTGTGGAAATCTTAATGCACAGTTTGTCACCTGCTGTTCATTAAAATGATCATTAATTAACTGCTTTGTTATCCTCTATTTGGGTTGATTTGAGATGAAGTCTATTATAATATGATGCAACAGAAAATGACTTTTTACTCCCATGAAAAAGTGTTATTTTTAGAATATATTTTCAAATATGCACATGATGTTTACTGACAATATATCATACGACCACTTGTTGCGATGAACCCACAGTTTTAGCACCTTTTAGCTCAATGTTTTGGTTCTCCAGTCTGCAAATTTGCCAGAAATTCAACGCAATATTACTCACGGTTACACAAAAAAGTTGAACTCACACGCGACGCAAACCACCCAATCAGAAGTACTGAATCCGAGGCGACTGTTTCCTACTGGAGCATTTGGCGCTCTTTCCCTCAGTGGTTGGTAAAAGCAACTAAAAGAAGAGGAGATTCATGTCAGCGTTGTTTCTGCCGCCCCCTAGTGGCCAAAACAAAATCAGCTATTGCATCTTTAAAGGCCCGTGCACGCCCACAAAAGTGCTTTCAACGTCGTGAAACGCCCAGGTATTTGTCCTGATTCTACTCGGCTTCAGTCTGAAGCTATATTTAGACACAATCGATGACAGGTGGAGGAGGAAGATAAAATCTCTCCCCTCCTCTCTCGCCATAAAAGCGGGGGGAACATATTTACAAGAGCTGGTTCTGTAATAGACAGTAAATATGTCAGAAAGCCATGTGACCTTCATCAGCAGTTAAAACATCTCTTTCTGAATGCCAGCCAGCTTCATACCACCAGAGTTTACCTGTAACGCCACATTGATCTCGAGCTTGCACGGACGCACGCAGAGGGATAAAAAGCTCCGTCGACCAGCTCAGGTAACATAAAAAAAACACAACTTCCCCTCCAGATATCATTCGCTGCTCGATAATAAGATCCTGATCCTGCATAATGGTGCGCCAGGACGACGCTTTGGGACATTCTGGACGCATAATTGCTCCTTCTAAAAGAATAAAAATCAAATCTGTTTGTTTGTGAATCAGATACTCTATTGATTTGCTGACTCACATCGACATTCGACATTTGACTTGCAAACAGCCCACGGTGTGACTCATCAGACGGCTTATTCAGGAGGTTGCTGGGCAACCGGGCCAGGGGGGGCAGGCCCACGGGGACAGAAAGGTTGAAGACGGCGAAGCTAAGCCTACATTTAATTACCATTTTAGATAAGTTTAGAGGAGGACGTTGCCTCCACAGAGAGCTGCTCCCTGGATGAAGACGTTTAAAGAGGTATTAAGATAGCCTGAGCCGTGTCCACACGACTGAACATACCAAGTAGGTTTGTCGTGTGTTAAACCCGAAAAGAGACGTAATAAGGTGTAAAAAACACTGATTTCTGACTTTGCTGTTGATTTGTTCCCACACAACACATTGCACAAAGAAAATGGAGGATGTTAAAGTGACTAACGTGAAGCTCCGACTGCACCGCTAATAAGCTTGACGCTGCTTTTCTTTATGTTATTAGCCAGCAAGGCTAGCTGACTAGCTAGCATCACTAGTAAGGCGATTATTTAGATTGTTGTCTTTATTTACAGATTATCATTTTGTATTTAGTGTTTTCAGCATTTTGATCACTTTGTCAGCTTCATGATTAGCCTAATAAGGTCGATCGGGGAACGTACGCCACGGTGACCTAATGTTAGCTAAGCGCTAACCATGTAGCTACACTGAGTGCTCAGCTACCGTCACAAATAGTTAGCCTATGTACCCGAAGACGCTGTGTTGATTAGCAAAATGATCCAAAACATTTTACACGCTAAGCTATGATAAGCTCTGAAAATCAAGCTAACGCTGGTGCTAACATCGCTAACGGTTATCGAGGACTTTGAGTTGATTATCAAATTATCAGTAGCACAACAAAACTAACGGTATTAAAAAATAAAGTAATATTAATAACTAACTTAAGGATGAAAAAGCACTTTATTCGCTAAGCTAATGCTACTAAACAGTCGTCAGAATGTAAAGCGGTGATTCCGCTGCAGGTCGTGTCAGACAGAAACGTGTTTGGAGGAAGCTGAAGGGACTCGGACGTCGTCGCTGACTCAGGCTCACTCACTGCATTGAATTTCCCTGTTTAAGTTCATCCACACGCTTCATATCAGACTACAGGACAGATCTGCTGCAGCTCACTTACAACACCACTGTGCTGTGCAGCTGAAGCCGGGAGCTGGAAAGTACCTTGAACACTTGATAACTGTTGGCCGCCGCAGGATAAATGCAGACCAGAGTACAGTTCCTCAGCGGGACGTGGTCCAACGCCACTCAGCTCTCCTCACTTCTACCGTGCAGGGGATTGGATGACCCCCCTAATTTTAGCCCCGTGTTTGTCGGCCACTGGACGGATTGAATTACAGGCAGAAATAAGAGGACGGATAGTGATCAGCTGGGGACATAATGAGGGACATCATAATATTTTTGCCTCATTGGTGACTTCACATTTTATGTCCCCAAAGAGTCTGAGCAGCCACTGATGGTGTTTTCATATAAACACAGGAGAGGGAAATTAAAGAGCATCAGACGACCAGACGGTGAAGTGAAGCAGCTCAGCTCTTAGCTGCCTGTTAGCATTTTTTAAATCTGTTCTTCCTGGATTGACTTACGGCGGCAGAAGTATTGTTAGAATCACCTGAAGCACGTTTAAAAACTGAAAACTTATTATAATCGCACTATAAAGCAAGACCAGCTTGGTGAGGCTTTACTTGGCTACATGCTAACTTTCCTGCACGTGCATCAACGCAGCTTAGCGGAAAGCTTAAACAGAAATCGCCCCTGAAGCCGAGGAGATGCATTAGCATTAGCGTTAGCATTTGAGTTCCCATCCAAAGTAAACATCTCAATCAATCAGACGGTGGCATTGAGAGAAAGAAGTCAGTGGTTCACCAGAGTGAAGGTGAAGGTGAAGGTGTGCCCTGTATGTGTGACAGCATGTGGACCAGCTGACGGATGCTGTGACCCTGTAATCCTCCACTGTCGATCCTCCGTCACTGCACAGATGGATGGACAGACCGGTGAATGAACGAGTGCACGACTCTTCCCTTTTGTTTCGTTGTCTATCAGCGGAGCGTCGCTGTCTGAGTGACTTGTAGCTTGTATCCTGACAGCTGGTGAGACAGATGTGATCGAGAGGCATTTACGTGACTCCTCTGATCTGCAGCGACCAGCTGACGAACCCACCGACCCTCTAATCTGCTGTCAGGCCTCAATCAGGGGAGCAACAATCTTGAGCCCACGTCACTTTAAAACAGCGAAATCTGACTCACATGTTTATTCAGGTACAGTTGCTGCTTTACGGTGAAATATACGGTCAAAAACTAAAGAACAAGCTAATTAGGGAAGACTGGAAGTGCAAAACATATATTTTAGTTTATATGTTCCCCCAAAAATACAACATAAAACACTCAATTCTAACACAATTTAAGATACAAGAGTTACCGATCATCTTTTTGATTTTGTCTCTTGCAAATTAGGGTTTTATTTTGGTGCTTTCTAGAGTGAAATGTCAGTATAACTCGCTGAACAAAATGTGCTGCAGGATTTATTTAAAAGAAAAGCAAAATCTTCAGTGCTAAAAAAACAAACACAGTTTCTTACTGTTTAACTTTTATTTATATTTGCGCAAACTTTCTAGCTTCAAACATTCTTCAACAGACCTTTATTTAGAGGATGGCTTTTTAAAAAATGTGAAATTAAGGCAAACAAACATTTCTGAGTTCGTCTTATTTGTTTTTTAATATTGTAAATATCAACTTTTCCCCCCTGAAACTACGTAGTGCACCTTTATAACACTGGGAAATTTAAAGTTTTACAAGTGTATGTAGTCAAACACAAGTGAATGAATATGTAAAGAGCAGCCACTCCCAAAAATAACAAAGTGCTGCCCTCTGCTGGCTGAACAGAAACAAAACAAACAACATCAAGTAGAAATTCATCTGAACATTTACACACAAGCCTTTTGTGAAACTTATTAAAAATAGGAACAGTTTAATACAAATACGTATGCTTATGTTCCTATGTACATATACTGACTTATGTCTCATACAGTGTTGTAAAAAGTTATTTTATCATGTTATTTATAAATGTACTTAAATGTTAAATGTAATCATCCGGTAATAAATGCATCAAAAGTACAAGTAGAAGTAAATTAAACACATATTTACATGAATGTATAAAATGATTTGGCTCTGATGTAAAGTAACTAGTAACTAAAGTAATCAAATGAATAATAAGTGGAAGTATGAAGTAGCAGAAAGTTTAAATTCTTGAGTACAAGTATGTAAAAGTTGTGCTGAAGTGCAGCAGCTGAGTAAATGTACTAATCATTTATGTGTACTGGTCACATAAATAATTATTTATTGTATAAATTAATATACAATCTGTAAATAACCTGTGTGTAGTGAAACTTGATGACACAACAGAGATAAAAAAAGATGATAAGTCGACTAAATATCTGCTCTGAAACAAAAAAGAATGTAATTACTGAAAGAAATCGAACCCTCCACATCGTGTCCTCAGCAGCATCTTCCCTCTCCTTTGTGTCTGTTTTGGCTAAAACAATCTATTTCCTGACATCACTGCGCTGCGACGGATCCAAACGGTGAACACAGCGCCGCAGAATCCAGTTTAATCTGATTAAAGGAGCACGTAATCGTTCTGAAAGCAGCATTTAAGGCCTTTGTGTGTCGGCGCAGGTGTTTATCTGTTTGTGCGTTCGAGGATCCTGTTCTCAGGATCGTTGTAGGCGATTCGTCTTCTTCCCCGGTGGCCCTCGGTGGTGACAGGCGACATCAGCTATTCACACCTTCCTACCATCGGATCTGTCTGGGCTCTGCTCCGTCATGCGGGGCACACAGGAGGGCTTCACATGTAGGAGGGAGGAGGAGGGCAATTTTAAATACAAGAACACAGACATGGATGTTTTTTTAAAAAGATTGCTGCCTAATCAGGGGAAATCCAAAAGATGTGAGAGCTGGAACCGATGTAGGAGGTTTATATCCTCTCGCCGCCTCTCTGCCAAGTCGCAGGTTTAGATAGAAAATGTAATACTTCTAGAATAACACAACAGCACGGCGTTACATAACCTCAAATATATTACAGAGAAAACACAGATTCTTTTTCGGAGGAATGCCAAATATCATATTTGATAATCGGCCAGGATAACAGTGAGTCGATCCAAAATCTGTGACGCCATGAAATCACTTTTAGGAGTCTAAGTGTTAACTTTTCCCCTGCTGGATGTTGCTGGTTCAGTATAGCGGAAGTTACATTTACAGAACATTTTCCCGATTAATTCCCTCCCACGTCCGAACAACAAACTCGGGAAAAGATGGCGGACAAAACTCAATATTTGTGATGATGGTAAGAAACTTTTACCGAAGTCGTGTATTGTATCGACATCGTATTGTTTGTCGGATGAAAGACTTCCCAACTCCGGACGACTGCCTGGTTGACGAGAGCAGCGACAGGAAACTGTTTCCGCAATCGGTCCAGGGTTGATACAAAGTCCTGCTGCCGCTGAACCGGCTGACCTCGTCACTTTCTGCTGTTATACGTCCGATATTATCACCTCCCAGCAGCTCCGGTGCCAACTCAAACACCACATCAGCCTTCTCCTCCTCATAATCACCTGCTCTGAAACCGACAAGGTTACAGTCTGATGACACCGAGCGTGGAGCACCTGCCAACGGGCGAAATCGGATACGGGATGTTTAATATATCGGGGCGTGTTTGGAGCCTATACATAGAGCCGGGCTTTGTACAGAGCCACAGTAAGAGGAGGTGGTTCGCTTCATGTGCGTCATGTTCCGTTCGGATCAAAACAAGAACGACTGGAACCGTTAAAAAGCCGTTTAGTCTCGGTTCTGGTCGAGAGGTCGGCGAAGTCGCGCCCCGCTGTCTGCTCGTGTTTTCCCTGATGTCGGAGACCTTGGCGTGGGGGGGAGATCGCTAATATACAGCGAAGACATTACACACACATGAAACTGTAAAACGCCACACTCGCAGCCAGCCATGAGATCATGAGAAAGACATTCTCGTGGCAACACCGCTGTTCAATTAAGGCAGCCGAGGAAGACTAAGTGCATGTATGCTTGGCCACGGTTCACGCTTTAACATCAGACTTGGCCGTCCTCCCAGACTGAAAACCTTCGCATTTAAACCCGGCACAGGAAGCACGAGTCCCCCGTCTGACGGTCTGTCTTTCCTCCTGTAGTCCCAGACGGCTAATCACCTTCCGCTCGATGTCGTGTTACCTGGGTGAGCTCAGAGATCGGGAACAGATCGCTGTGTGTTTTGGCTCAGAGATTCTTTCACTGTCTGTTAAAAAAAAAAAAGGTTTATTTCTTTCAGGTCGGCCCGGTTGTGAGGAGAAAATGTCGGCGTTACACGTTTGTGCGACCATCAGAAACAATACGAGTCACATCATGTGTAGACGACGTGTTTATCAGCTAAATTTCAGTTTTGTGGCGGTGAAATAAGCCAGCGACCACTGTTCAGGACTACGTTTCAACATTTGTAAACGTGGAACTACTGGACAATTTCCAGCTGATTTTGTGAAGACAGAAACAAGCGTTTTAAGCCAAAACATGATCTTATCCTGAACCTTACCACGTGGTTTTCAAGCCTAAACCCAACCAGACCATAAGCACAGCGTTGACACAACATAACATTCAAATTTAACCTAAAATAATCATTTGCTCTGGTGATTATGTCCATTTTTTTTATCTATAAACATGTTGGAAAATAGTCTTGGAGCCCGAACTGACATCTTCAAATTGCTTGTTTGGTCCAAAACCCCAAAGAATCCAGCTGACTATCATTTAAGATGAAGAGTTCTCACGTTTGAGAAGCTGCAGATATTATTTCAGATGAGAAACAAACTTTAAAAAACGCACTAAAACAGGAGAAAACTCTCTGGAGGCGACAGAAGAGAGATCCATCCTCCAGCACAGACATAAACCCGATGTCATGAATACTAAGTAGACAGAAGCAGCGGCAGAATTACAATAAGGAGAAAATATCAAAGACCAGCGTCTCATCAGAAATGCATTTTGCTTATTGTTCCTTCACTTGGACGTTGAAGCTTCGCCGTGGTTTTCACATGAAGGTGGAAACTTTGTTATCTCCGAGTTTAAAGCGAGCAAGTTCCAACAAATGTGATGTGGACGCTTTTATTCCAAGAAGAGTGTTTTTATACGTCCAGAGGGCATCTTTAGTTAAATAAAACACCAAAAAATATGGGACTTATCCCCCAAAAATGTCATAATGAGGTCCTCAAATATCTCTTAATGTGTTTAAATCACTGATTAGGTCGATTAAATCTATCTATATAACTTTAAGTATGTTATGTTTAATAAGTTTGTTCTTCTCCGCTCTCATCTCACAGGTCAGAGCTTCATTTGTGTTGTTTTGCTGACATTTAGACAAACTTTGGTGGCATCACAGCGCCCCCTGGTGATGAAAGACGCTTCCCTGCTGCTCGTTGTGTGTTCAGTACATTTCCATTAGTCCTCGAAAGAACTGATGGCGAGTGAACAACAGATGTTCACAGGAGAGGAGCTGAGGACAACGTGATATTTATCATCGCCGCCTCTCTTGTTGTTCCTGCCGAGGTTTACGCCGTACGATCAGGCTGAAAACCATCCCCGCGTCTCTGCAGACATGCGTTTGGCAGAAATGTGCAAATCTGACGCTGTTACAGTTTCTGGCCCGTCCAAACATTTCCCTGGATTGCATCATCTCGCAGGCAGGAGGCCTCGACGCAGCCTCCTCCTCCTCCTCCTCCTCCTGCAGCTCTGATCCCTGCAGCGGCGAGCGTCTCCGTCTTGCGTCCCGCGGCTTTAAATAACAGCCTGCATGCGTCTGAGGCCCGAGACATCTCTGTTTGTCTTCCTCCTCGGACGACTTCAGCGCAGAAGAATTCCCAAACCACTTCTCTCGTTGCTCCACAGTCCAGCGGCGCTTAATGCTCGCAGGAAGCACCTCCGACGGTTTTATGGCACCTCGTCCGACCTCGAGGCCCGACCGCCGATCGTTACCTGTTGCTGAGGCAACTCCTGCTCTGTTAGTAAACAGTTCACTCAGCTCCTTTTCTCTCTGAGATGGAAACCCCTCTGGCACGGAGTCGGTCTTTGGGTGCTATTAGCATTACTGATGCATTTAACATATATTTGTAATTTACAATGGGAGAAAAAAAGCTGCTTTCGAGAAGCCCCACACCTTCTTCCAACACGTTTACAGCCATTTAATGATGTTCCCGAAACATTTACGTCTGTCTGGGCGTCATTAAGACATCAAGGTGTTGTTATAATTATCTGTTGAATTAATGGCTAAAAAATGTTAAAACTGTCGACCTGCAACATAAAAACTGATCCGAACCGTCCACAGACACAAAAGGAACGGAAGGAAGTTTGTACTTTAATCATCGCTGACATTTAATTTGACCTCCTCTGATTTCTTTTTCTGTTTTCCTCTGCGTGGCCTCGAATACAGGCAGCAGATATGACTGTGAATAATGATGGGTGACATCATTCACCAGGAATGTGTCCAGAGTGACGGATGAATAATTGATTTCATGAATAGCTAATTGGGTACGCGAGCATGTGTGGTAGATTCAGTGCGACAGTACAGGCGGTCCAGCAGATACGAGTCCACCCGAGAGAGAAAATGGATGTTTGATGACACGGTCGGCCACCTGGATGTGGCCTCGCGTTCAGCGCACCTGACCAGGACTTCTTACAGCGTGGAAAACGAGCGACATCTGATCTGATTTTACACGGATCGGTTCACCTCCAACTCTAACGCTGACGCTTTGAGTCATGCTGAGGCGAAAACAAGCATCTTAAACCTGATTTGCGACACCGTCCTCCGTATGACAGATCTGTCACGGGCCGCAAACAGATTTTGTGGATTACTGGCAGATTAAGACGGCTCCTGCCGTCACGGCAACATTCCTGGAATCTCAGTTTAAAATATGTTGTTTTTCTTCTTTCTTTCAGATTTTGCGCTAACCAGCTTCATAAATATTTGCTTTCCTATGAAGAGTCAAATGAGAAGATTGATACCACTGTGCACTAAATATGACAGCCAGCAGTTAGCAGTTAGCTGTTAGCTTAGCACAAACACATCAACCAGGGAGAACAGCTAGCTTTGCTCTATCCAGAGGTAGATACACCTGGGGAAAGCTCGGCAGATGTTCAGAAAGAACTCATTTGTACGACATTGCTGTCGAGTTTGTAAACGCTGAACAGAGTCATGCTAGCTAGTACTTTCGCTAAGCTAAGTGGCTTCTTGCTTCATATTTACTGTACAAACACAAACGTGGCATCAAGCTTCTCAAGTTAAAGTTAGGTCAAAAACAGCAAAACTTAGTCTCAGGCTAATGTGCCAAGATGCTACCAGTGGCCGTCATTGAGATATCTGAGCACGGATGCAAAAGAAAAAGCATTAATAAGCTAGCTCGCTACACGGCTGACTCAAACAGGAAAACTGGTGATTTTGGATCTCACGCCAACTGAACTTTAGCTGAACAAATTTGTAGTTTTCGGCACATTTGATCTGGTTTCTGTAGCTAGTTTTCATCTGGAAAGATGGCGTCCAAAAAACATCCAAATACACATTCAGGTGTTGTCTTAAGGACGAATTTCTAACCTTCCTTTCACCGATTTTAAATCTATAGCTACACTTTAACCCAATTTACTTGTGCTCTCATCTTAAATGTGTCAAAACTCTATGAAAACAATGTCAAATGTCAAAACATGAACTCTCCAGGGAATCAGAAAAACGGCCTGTTTTTATCTGACGGGGATTTTGCAAAGGTTGACAAACGTCAGGCTCCAGCCGAACACCAAAGTCCTCCGATGCACGTGGTGATTTAGTGCACTTTGTGTACAGTAAGCTGTATATTACCAGCAGATCCCCTCAAAGGAGACGCTGCAGCTCCTCCGTCTTCCCTCCCCTCGCTCCCCTTTCTCTGCTCGCGTTTGATCTGCGTTTCTCTTCCCCTCAATCATATTGACAGCGGCGTGATGTCAGGCTGCAGGAATTCACTCTGTAATTTGTGTGTGGGTGTGTACATGCATGCATATGTTCTGCTCGCATGCCAGCCGTCCACACAGGCTGCTGTTTGCATGTGTGTGTGTGTGTGTGTGTGTGTGGGAGAGGTGTGTTTTTTTGCAGCACACCTGCTTCCTCACCTTTCACCTTTCTCCACTTTAACGGCCCTCCCTCGTCTTCACTTCCAGCTCGCGTGAAAAAGTGAAGTCACCGCTGACAAAAAAAAAGGCCTCGTTTTTAGCTTTCGGCGACGGCTAGAGCTCGTTGTAAAAGATCCCGACGTCCCGCGAGGCTGCGCTTGAAGGTGTATCGACGAAGGTTAACACGTGGGAAAGACTCGTTGCTCTGAGCGTGTGCGGTGCGAGGATTTGATTGCGAGTCCCAACAGCCACGGAAACCATCCAAAATCATAAAGCCTCAAAATAATAAGCTTTAATCGCTTTTCTAAAGTGTTCAGACGTGTGATGAAATTACTCGATGGCCATTTTAGACGGACTTTAAGAGGGTTTATGAGTTAGGGACTGGCAGGCCGGCCGGCTCGGTGAGTTCATTGCGTTAAAAACTCTTTGAATGAATGAGCCTTTTGACCTGGTAGCTCGTCGGAGAAACCTTGGTGGTCCCGGCTAGACGAGCCCAAACTGCCAAGAGTTTCCAGTAACAGCTTTGCTTTTGGCTTCGGACATTGTCCTCACTGCTTAATGAGAGCACAAGGTAATGGAAGGGCCTCGAGAAAGGAGAGGGGGGGGAGAAAAAAAAGGAACTTATGAATGAATAAGCAAGCTGTTTTTATTAATAATGCTAATTTTGTAGCGCGGCTCCGGGGAGGGCAGCGTCGGTCGGCTGGCTCACTGCTTCGGTCCAGACTGAAATGTTTCAACATCTATCGGATGGATTGTTGTGACATTAATCAAACATCCATGAAATCCACAAAACTAATGACAACTCCATCAGCGTTCGCCGTGTTCGCTGTTAATTAAATGTTGGCATGCTAATGTGTTAAAACGAGAAGGTGGACATGCAGAAATGGACCTCTCTCTTTGATTGGAGTATATTTTGATGCTAAAAGCGTTACAGTTAAATGCACAATATGTCATTTCTGCTGCTAATTAAAAGATGTAAGTCGTGTGGGATCATGGGAGTTGTAGTCTTCACGGACGATGTTATGTTTAGTTGCGTTTGCCGACTTCCTTCCTCCCTCTCTGATTCGTCCCGGACATCATTTGACCGTCTCGTCGCTCTTTAGATATTTAAACACTTTCTGAGAGTCGTCATGTTAGCATGCTTACGTTAGCATTTAGCTCAAAGCAGCGCTGTGCTGAAGTATCGCCAGCGTTGCTTCTGTGAGTCCAAACCTGATCCTCCTACTGTGTGCACAAGTTATACAACCATATATAAACATATGCATACCTAAAGCAAGAAGTCACAGAGACTGTTAAATCAAATAAAGACATTCATTAATCCTCCCTCTGCGTATATTATCCCGCTTGTGCTTGAATTATCCTTTTCAATACGTCGCCTTTTGTTTTCCCAAAACCGAGCGAAGCCGCCAAGTTCCCCTTGCATAAGATCTGAGCACCTGTTAATCATAACATCACCTCCTGGCACCGGTCCCCCGCTCACATAATGAAAAATGACTGGAGTTTATTCAAACTCCTGACGAGCACTGGATGGGATTAGTGCGAGGACAAAGCACGGTTAAGTCATCTCTGGGCGGTTATTTTACACACCAGCTCATTCATGCCGTTACTGTCACCGAGCGCTCCGACAGATGGATGATGTGCTATTGTTGCGTTAGCAGCGCAGGTACAAACACGATAACGGAGAGGTGATACCGGTTTGCGTCAGGTTTTTTTTTTTTTCAAGGCTCTGAGAGGGTTCATCCGAGGCCTCGTGCAACAGATGTTGTATAATCGTGTTCACACCTTCTGCAAGCTGACAGCACAGACAACAAAATGCGGTCATGGAGAAAGTATGTGCTCACACGGCGTACGCGAGCGGTTTAAGAGCAGAGTATTGTTAAGCTGCGCTTTCATTTGGTGCTGAAGTCTATTTACACCATGTGTCGTGTTGGATTAACGACTGGAAAACTGATGATAGTGAAGCTTAACACCTAGAGAAGAGGAAGTCTGGTTTATCATATCAGCTGGAGGTGATAGTTTAGTGTCTTCTTCATCCAAATAATCCTTCTTCTCACATTTTAAAGTGTTTTGAGAGCAATGTCTGATTACTCTATAAAGGATAAGTCCACCCAAAAATGAAAATTCAGTCATTATCTACTGATGAAAAGTCGGGTAACATTTCTGGAGCTTCGCAGAAAAATGGCGTTCTCCCAAACAACCGTCGTTTTAAAACTTGTATAAAAGGGTTAAATGGTGGAAGTTCATGTTCATGTTTATATTTCTCTGCTTCATAGGCGACATACCGCATTGACGGATCTACAAAATGTGCCGTATCACGTTCACGTAACATGTTTACGAGCTGTCAAGAAGGCGGCCAAGCCAGTGACCGCAGTTCGAGACTGTGTTTCAACATTTGTAGACGTGAAAACCACAAGATATTTTTATAGGACACCTCGGGACAATTTTTCCAGCCCGCCGTGCTAATAAAACAACAGATATCATTGATGGGACGTCAGGGCATCTCCGGTCAAGCTTTTGGTGACCAAAACAGACCCGAACCAAACTGTTCTTGTGCCCAAACAAAACCAGAACAGAAGCATACGTTTCAACATATCTGTGGTTTGTTGAAACGTAAATCCGTACAGCTCGTCCGACAAAATCAGAGTCTCCGGAAGCCCCGAGATCGCAAACGGTCTCGTGGAAGTGTTAATTTTCAGGTGAACTACTCCTTTAACTATTTCCTGCTGTACGTAATATCTTTAAAATGCAGTTTTAACGTTTGCTTAATGTCTTATTTTTATTCCCATGACCCTATGAAGCACTCTGACCCGCACTTTTGTCTGATTGATGCTGTACAAATAAACTCGTCTTTGCCTTATAGGCTTATTACTTTAATCTAATAAATGTAGAACATTCTTAAGTATAATTTGGGCTTCAAATCTTCAAAGGACAAATCCTTTAAGCACGGCATTACTTGTGTAATGAAAGAAAGGTGTTTCGAGCCGTGTAGCTACAGTTCAACAAATTATTTTCACATCAGCCCGTGAACACAAAGCAGCACAGTCTTGGCCAGCGCTCGTTCAAGTGTTTCCAATTCTGACCGCCTCGCTCCAAGTTTCCAATAACCAATAACACAGTTCACAAAAATCACGACGGTCATTTGCCAGAGATATAACCCTGATCTCCAAACTAATTTATTTAACTCCCGGCGGGGGCAGAAAAGGGGACTGATGCGGAGATACGTCAGATCCAATACGGAGCTGTTTTCCCGTCCTCTCTGTGAACTGTTTTGTGAACTATGTGATGTATTTGTGATCCATCTCGGAGATTTTGCAGATATGTGATACTTGCACATGTGGGAATCCCGGCGGGGCCGCGTTACATGTCTGTGACCGTCGGATCCGTTGCACTATCTCATCTTGAATCTCTTCCCCTGCAGCTTTTTTTTATGCGTCTGCGAGTTCGTTGCATCATGTGCAATCTTTTAACGGGCTGCGGGAGTGACGGATGGCTGAGGTAATTATGTAGCCAGCGCAGTAACTCATTAGAGAGGTTACATGCTGTTCTAATGACGTGCAGGGTAAAGTTACAAACATACAAACTGTTCTCGCGCTCCTTGAAATACTGCACAGGAAAGATATGAACGCTCATTACCTAAATCTGAGCGGAGCGGGGTTTCTGTCTATCTCCCCGCAGCCCAGATCTGTGAGTAAGTCGATGTGGAGTCTGTCTTCGACTGCAGGGAATTACCTCAGCCCTGAATCATGTGGCGCCGTGCCTAGAGTGTGCACAATGCAATCACCCAGCCATCTTTCTTACTCATAAACTGTCAGAGGGCCTCACACGCGGGCTGGACGCACACTGCAGGAGCCTCCAACACTTTGTTTCTGAGGTCCAATCAGGGCGAGGAGTTCGGATTTTGTGTGCTATCGAGTGCAAATTGAAACGGTGAGCTATTTCACCGACCTTTGCGATTTAACGGCGTTCTCCCGGCCTTCACGGATGAGCGACTGAAGTCTGAGAGCAGATAAAAGCTCAGCTCACGAAGCCTTACATGTTGGGAAATCTTTCATCAGAAGCACAATCAAAGCTGACATTATTTTGTGGAACTGACAGGACGTCGTTGTGAAATGTTGTCTTTAGCTGGAACTTCTGAGCTCAGCTCGATGGAAAACCTTTTTGACGCCAGTCGAGCCTGATAGATGATGACGTAATGCCTTCAGGCAGATTATTCCCTCGCACATCAAACAATCAGAAATGAGTCTCTGCATGTTTTTGTTTCAGTTCTGGTTCATCTTCTTTGGATGTATTTACTTTAGCTGAGCATAATGCTGAAAAGGCAATAAATTACTTGGAGAAGGAGCTTATGGTTCTTTTGCCTGCGAGTTTACAGCCTTTACCTATTTATCATCCTTCGATTTATCAAAGTCAGTGAGTCACTGAATGACCCATTCATAAACCAGATGTCACAAAGACGCACTGTATACCCCAAACAGACCTCGCTTAGAAGCCACGATGCTTTTTAATTCAAAACTCACTAAGTCATCTCGGATGTTGCCCCTTTTTTTCCGATCCGGGCCCAAAACACATCAGACCACCTATCATCATCTGTGAATAAGACGAAGTAGGTACACAAGTAGACCGCAGTGTCTGAATCCTCTGCTAGAATGATCTTGGCGGCCGTTTTCTGGACAAAAATTTCACGTTATGGGAAAATTCATCATCCGTGAATGTCGCTCGGCAGCTTCGGGTAATTTGTTGCGACAGGACTCGAGGTCCGGGGTCCAAAAAGAGTTCTGGCACCGTCGGAGAATTTGTGGCATAATCACGCTTTGTGGCCGTGGCTACGACGTGGTGATGACGACTCTGTTCCGCTGAGTGACTAATAATAACATGTCAGGCAATGACGACATGCCGTTGCGTCGTACGGATGAGAAATGTGGACCTGGATGCAGAACGTAAGTCGGGTTTATGACCTACTTGCAGTATGATGACAGTGTGACGAGATCCCACTGCACAGTATGATCTGTCATAAACAAGAAGGATGTTTAGATGGTATCCAAGGATGATGACGAGATTTGCATTTTTGCTCGGTGGAGTATTGTTCTCATTTCTTTGGATGTATAGGGTTTGTTGGAGGGTTTGTTTTGGATACAAAGGCAGGCTGAGTGAAAGTGGCATCCATGACCTCTAATGCCTGAATGATGCAGCCAGAAAATGTAAATTAAAACACAAAGTGTGTCCTTGTGACTCCCAAACATCACAGATTGATTATAAATGACAGTGTAACAGCAGCGGAGGGTGATTTGTTCTTTCAAGCCCTTCAAAGTCGAGGTCATTGATCCAGATCTGGCACAATATGCTCTGTTGTTTTGCCTCTCTCGTAACTTAAAGGGCCCGTTCACCAAAAAATAAAAGCTCAGTCACTACCTACTCCCATGCTGAAGGAAAGTCGGGTGAAGTTTCGTAGTCTACAAAACATTTCTGGAGCTCCACAGCAAAACAGTATTGTTGGGGACTTAAAAAACATCCAAAAGTAAAACATAAAATGCCTCCGTGCAACTCATCCGACATAATCCAAATCTGAGGAAGCCCAGAGGTCCCAAATCTGTTTGAAAAGACGTTATTTTTCACTCGTTTTTAAGCCAAACCCAGCTGCTAAGCTAACAGAGTTAATGCACCCCATCAGACATGGATGTGTTTGAATAATGTCTTTTTTATCAGTTTGGGATCTCAGAGCAAGTATGGAGCCATTGTATGTTAGTTTTTCTGTTTTTTTCGTTTTAAAATGAATGAAATCTATGAAACTTCCTTTAATGCAAATGCTACACAAGGATACTTACATAAAACACTCTTATCCTCTCATTTTCCTTCCACACAACAGGTAGAGGAACATGAGATCCCGCAGCAACAGTCTGGAGGACGTAACTAAGGCCAAGCAGGCGGACTCACGCAAGCGTTCTGCAGAGCGAGAGGAGCCCTCCGGACGGGCCGAGCGCCGCAGCCGACACCGGGA
>OMLP01044674.1:0-20061 GCA_900302685.1 Spondyliosoma cantharus
TGTCTCTGTGTTTGTCTCCCTCTGTCTGTCAGTGTTTGTCCTCTGTGCCTTTTCCCTCCTCGTTACCTCACCTGGCCTCCTCCCTCCTCTCTCCTCACCTGTTCCTCGTCGTGTCATTAGTGTCTGTGTATTTAGTTTGTGTCTGCCCTGTACTCCCTGTCCGGTCATTGTTTCTGTAACCCCGTCTCTTGTTCATGATCCTGCCTTGCCTTGCCTTGCCTTGCCTTGGCTTACCTTGCCTTGCCTTGCCCTACCTCGCCCCCTTCTCGTGCCTTAGGTTTGTGTTTCATGGTTTTTGATTCTTGCCTTTTGCATTCTTTTGTTTTGAACTTTGCCTTTGTGTTGTACTTTGTCTTTTGTTTACTACTTTGTTTCTTGTTATGCTTTCGGCTTTTTTTAATAAAGCTCGCCTTTAGTTCTCACCACTGCCTCCGTCGTAACTGCATTTGGGTCCAGCTCTCATCCCCTTAAGTCTCCCCTTCTACCCCGTCCTGACACTCTCCTCTAAATGATCTGTGCACTTGGTAGGGTGCTAGGTTGAATTTTAGGGGTTTTGGTCAACCCTAAGGGATGTTACAATTTGTTGTGCTAGAGTAACCTTTAAGAACCTTTAAGATATTTTGCAAAATTATTACCTACTTTTTACTTCCGTTAAAAGAGACATAAAATCAATGTCCACAACTTCTACTTTAACTATATTTGAAGGTTTATTACAAAGTTTTAGCAAGGGCAAAGCATACATCAAATGTATCTCAATTACTATCAATCATTACCAAGAATACCTATTGATGAAGATAATAATTCAGTGTATATAATAAAGATTAATCTAAAAAAGCTGAGGTTAGTTAAAATACTTATATAGTAGAGATTAGAGACAGAGAGGGTCAAGCCTCCCGGTAAGCCTTTCCCTTCCTGTTGAAGTCCAAGTCCTTGAGGCAATACACCACCCCGCCTGTGGTCCCCAAATTCCCTCAAAGTCCAAATTCATGCCAGCAGAGTGAACGAAAGAACTCCAATGTCCAAATTATAATCCACAGTTGATCGGTAAGAAGTGGTTAATCCTCCTTGTGCTCCTTGGATCCTGCTGCGAATCTCTTGAAGCCCATTCTGCAATGATAGGCTACTCACACTCTCCGTCTTGTTGGTTAATCCAAGGAAGGTGAGTGGAGGAAGAACATATTCTCCTCTGTTGCTGTATTGTTTATACTCTCTCAGCTGGCTGTCTATTGCTTAGGAGGGAGATTTTGCTTACTTCCTTATAAGGCCATGCAGCCGCTTCCGGTAGCACAATGGTCAACTGTTGTTCCTCTTTTTCTATGCAATCTCATTGTGGAATCCTATCCTTTACCTCACTTCAGCTTGTATATTACTTTTGTCTGATTCATTTCTTCATTCGAATCTTTAACTGTTTCTCATTTTTATAATTTTATTATTACTTAATTGTAACTTCATTGTAATCATGACAACAATCATCAGCACTCTTATATATTTCTTAATCACTTGTTAGAACTAGTTATAATGTCCTTTTACTTGCCGATGGTATATGACCAGCGTGTAGAGATCTCAACTCTTTTGACATTAAGTACAGCTCAAATTGATATCAGCAATTATGCATGTATTTAGTCATAAACCAAAGTAGTGGACAAATTAATCTCTGCTTTTGATATCCCCCTGTGGTCATTCATTTTTTTTTTTTATCTCCAGTGGGGATACATTTTATCAATTTGATAATGGAGTGTGCTACGAGACACTACGAGACAGCTACGAGGCTGACAACAACAGAGGAGCATGTCAGAGGCATTACTATGGAAAGCAGTTCTCAAAAGACCAGCCATGTTTCACCTGTAAAACAATAACTCATGCAGCAGTAATGTCTAGTTCTTACAGTCTGATATGGCGGCCTATGAGCCACAGCTGCGCTAGTAAACACACCAGCCCCTTTCGACCTCTGTCCCAGTCTTCTGCTTCTCCTCTTTGTGTCACGCATCCTCTGGAGCTACTATTCATTGCTGGAGTTTCTCCAGGCAGGTTAGGTATAGCAGAGAGGCCAGCTCTGCCCTCTTTGCTCCACCTATGAGACCAGACTTAATGAAACAGCAACAGCCAAAGTGGTCAGCACAACTAACGGGGCAACTATTGCTATCTATTAACTATCGTGTGTTTTACAAAGCGACTGCAAAAAACCCAAATACATCCATTACCACCAGACTGAGAAAATGAGTGCTGACAGAGAGGAAAATGTGAATAAAAACAGAGCTGGTCAGGTCACAGGTATGGCAGTATTTGTATTTATTTGTGTGATTGTATTTGTGCATTTTCAATTGTTGTGTTAACATAATTATAACCTGTGTAACTTGATAAAGTTAATAACGAGGTGAAATTCTATTAATTAATTAATTAATTAATTTGTTTGCTTTTGATGTTTGTCTTTTGGTTCAGCATTTCTGCTTTAAATATCAGAATTTTATTAAGAATAAAACGATATCATCAACAGGAAATTTCAAAACTGATTAATGATGGCTATTTGTCTCAGTAAGCGATGTTCGGTGAGCCAGCACATGCCTAACTGTAATGAAGCCTTTAAGGTTAATAATTACCCCTAATAACTAAATATTCCTGCTATGACAAGCTCAGCTATTACCAGACTGTGGAAGTGCTGATGACTTATACATTGCCAGGGGGTTAGGACGCCACAGATCACCAGTGTTGGGAGTAACGCACTACAAAGTAACGCATTACTCTAATTCCACTACTTTTAGCGGTAACGAGCATGTAACAAAATATTTTTTTTAATCAAGTAACACAATTACAATTACTGAAATTTAAATTAGTTTGTTACTCGCGTTACTCTCTTTTGTGAAAAACGAACGCTTGCAGACATGAAGATGGACAGGTCTACTTTAGCTGTTTCTGATCTAACGTCGCAGGACCTTATGGTGGCGCAATGATACACCAATCGAATCAATCAAACAGCATTAAACCACAGCATGGCCGACAGTGTGGATAGAATGAATTTTCTCTCTTGGAAGTATGGACATTACTTTTCGCCCGTCGAAATTAAAGATAAACATGTAGTGGTGAGTTGTCAATTATGTGCAGATCTGAAGAACCTATCCACATCAAAGAGTAACAATTCAAATCTTATGAAGCGCCCGTTGAAGCAACATGCTTCGACAAAGCTAGTAGCGAAAGACCCCAACTCCATGCAAACACCCAAAGCTAGATTTTAGCACCTCACATTGGATGTATGCAAGGACCTGGTTACGCATTTCCCAGAAAAGACAGGGAGAGGAGGCTGCAGACACTGCAATAAAAGATAGTAAAAGAACTGTTTTTGGGACTTTCACTACCAATGAAAGTTAGTCATGAAAAGAAAAAAAGGAATGAAGAAGTCGCTAGAAAAAGCTAGAGTTTTGTCCTGTTTAATTGTTTTTTTAATAAATGACTTCATAAAAATATGACTAGTGTGTGATTATTATTAATGTATACCTTTTGGAGCTAAGTAAGCAATCAATCCTGCAAATTAACCCTTAGTTGTTCTGAATTATTGTTCAGACAACGTGAGTACAAATACAGAACTTCTGCTCCCAACTAAGCCCAATGTTGCAATATTACAACATTTCTCTAAAAACGTACATAAACATTTTTCTTTTTAAAAACTCTTTAATTTCTGCATCAGAGACCTCCTACAGCAACAGTGAGGAATCAGTTAGTGAGGGACAGACTTCCTCACGTTTTTTATGGCGGGCCCCAACTTTCCTGCTGTCCAGCCAAGAAAAGAAAAGGCTTCCTTGGATCTCCTCATGAAAACTAATGAGAATGTTTTTCGTTTAACATTGGCAGGTTTAAAGCTAGGGTGGTGAGTTATTTCATAATTGTAGAAAATGTCTACAACAGCAATCAATAAACCAAATGTTCTTGGAAAAAAAAAATCCTGTGCCTGTTGCAGGCCTCAAATAAGCCCATCCAAACATTTCATTCGGACCAGTGAAATTTGTGTTTGGTCTGCCTGCTTGTCTATCTACGCAGCTATCTGTGTGCACTCTGCCAATGCACTCAGTGTGCATGCATATAATCTTCCACAAGATTTGACTTACATAGCGTGGTTACATTGCTAAAGCTAGGTGCAAGAATAGAAGACAACTTGGAGTCAATTTTTCCCAATGCTAGCATGCTAGCTTTACAACTGACTAACAATAGCCATGTTTGTTGTTAACATTGATTATGAGAATGTCAGTTGTTTACCTGAATTTGTGTGAGACATGAGGTAGTTGGATACAGTCAGCGATGACAACAATGCATTGTGTTCACAGTACACAGTGACTGAGACTGTTGTTCAGCAGCTAGACCAGCAGCAAAAAGTAGATAGTCTCTGAGCCAAAGAACAGAGCTGATGTGGAAACAACAGAGTTGTTTATATTTTTTTTTATTACGCTCAAAAGGCTAAGAAATCTCGTAGCGAACACATCTCCCAACTGGTCAGTGAGAGCTATGTGACAGCTGTGGTCAGGCTGTGTTTTTAGAGGACTGGCTTTGAAGCAATTCCTAAAAGCAGGAGGTAGGATTTTTGAGTCGGATACTTTCAAAATTTTGCTTGCTCTCATGCCTTAAACTGCTCTCCTATGGGACACTGAAATGCAATACTTAACTTTGCTTTCTGTGTCGTAACTTGTTTTTGGCCTGGCATCGGAAATTCTAACCTTTAAATTCTTCTAATTATGATGCATACAAAAATGTGTGTCTGTAAATGCATACATAAAAAGTAGATAAATATAACACTAATGCATACAGTCTTTTGTATTTTACTGTATTTGCTTTGAAATATTAAAAGAAATGCAAATTCATGGGAGTTCAATACAAAATGGCTGGAGTACTATACCCCTTTCATTTTTCCCACAGCACAAGAATAATACACCCTCATTGACATGAATAACCATGCCATCTGCCAAATGTTCCTGAAATTAAAAATAGGTGTGTTATCAATCAATGCAGCTACATTTGTCAACTTCACTTGACCTTTTTGTTGGACATTATGGCCTACTTACAACACTGTTCATTGGGCTTTCAGCAAGGTTAGTGCCTTTAGTAAGTGCCTGCTAATTTCTTGACATGATGGCTGACATGATGGCCCCTTCTTTGGTGATGCAGCAAATAAACGCTTACTGACACTACCTCTCTCGCTGTGCTTTTCCTATTTTCTGCTGTCTTAAGTCTACCGGTTCTGGCTAGCCCACCATTCCCCTCTCAGTTCCCTCTCTGCGCACTCCTCTGCAGAGTGTGGAAAGCTTTCTATTGACGCATCGTCAACGGCCAATAAGACGCCGTTTCTCCAAAGTGCAAGACCAATAAGAGAAGTGCACGGGCGGGATGAGCACTATCCACTCACACCTCCACACAGAAAATCACTGGTGTTGGGGAGCGATTCAGAGACATACAGAGACTGAGAGCGGAGACAGGGACAGGGGCAGATAGGCACAGACACACAGAGGCTGCTTAACGAGGAGACACTACGGAATAACTGCTGACATGGACGTGTCAGTTTGACCAGCTCCAGACACAGTCGCGCTCTACAACAGGTCCACCGCAGCCGCAAGCATGTCGACCGTAGAAGGAGCCGGGCAGCGCGACGAAGGGGAGTACGGAAGGGCGGCAAAGCGGCTGAAAACGGAGGAGAGGGAGACGGAGGCGGAGGAGAGAGAGGAGGGGGAAGAGGAGCTAGAGGAGGGGGAGGATTCGGACTCCGGTTCGCTGCCCGGCAACGGAGAATCAGCGGTGGACAACCGGGCCCGGTGGAGCGCTAGCCAATACGGAGTAGGACGAAGGGTAGGAGAGCAAAAAATATTATCTAATGTTAGCCTGCAGTACAGCTTCACAGACGACCGCGTGCATGTGCGCGCTCGTGTGATTGCTGCCACTGTCATTCTGTCAGTGTGCTAGAATCCCCATACTGTCACACACTACAGGTTACTTCATGTCACCACTCTTCCTCACAAACAGGATGTTGGCTAGAAAATCCAAGCTACAATTCAGGCAACAAGAAGCTAGCATTTGTCCAGTGCAACTAAGACATGACCTGATATGAAATAATTTACACACTGATAAATATATAATTGGAAATGTCTTCCTATGGAGCCTGTTGTGGTCTAGTTTCTATGATGATGTCTTATTTTCAACCAGGAATATACTGTTATTTATGCATTAAATCTAAGATTTAATATGAATACCATGTACACATAACTGGAATGTGTCCTACTTTTTATGATGAATTTTCTTTTCCTGAAGCATAAAAAATATTGCTGCAACAGCATTTTTGCCAAGTGTTTGACCTCAGCCAAGGAGGTTGTGTTTTTACCAATGCCATTTTGTTTGTTTGCTGGTTGGTTGGTTTGTAAGGAGGATTACATAAAATCTACCAAGGGTTGAGGATGGGTCTTGGGGCACAATAGATTTTTTTCTCCCTTTCTTTAACATTGCGAGATGATGTTGGTTTTCCATATTTTGTCATATTCTGAGAGAATAATGCATGGATCTTGAGGAAAAATGATGGCGTATTAAGGTGGCTGGCATCTATGAGTTGTAAAGCAGTTATGTGTTGTTTCAAAGGGCTATCAGGTTCAATATTGGATTAGGCTGGATTGAATTTGGGGACTGTTGGGGCCTACTGACTATTTGGGGTAAATTACTCTTGTTGAGTTTGTTACAGTACATTTAGTGGCGGAACCATTAAACTGTGATGTGTCTCAGAACATATCAAATAGTTACTGTACCAGCGTACTGGCAGAAACTCAAGGGCCCAATCATCCTAAATCTGAGCTATTTGGAAGTACTGTTTTCAGCCCGGGGCATGTTCAATCTTAAAATGGTGTACACCGTTTTGCTACGGTTTCTGGGTTGAACACCAAGTTTCCTCGAAACTGTAAGAAACAGTGTACAATAGGTAGTCGCTAATAGTAGAGACCTATCTCCACAGTGCTGTGACAATGCTGGAGCCAGTAAGCAGTGACGTGTATAGACTAGTGTTGTCACGATAATAGAATTTAAAACTTAACAATACCTTGAAAAATATTGATATTTGATCCCATTTTTGAAACCTTGTTGGCAAGGCAGCCAAGTTGGGAGGTCAGGAGGTCACTCAAATAGAATAGCTGGTCCACCTGGGCCTGGGTTGAAGTCAGTAGCCCTATTCACACTGCCCTTTGAGTATGAGAATCATGCGCTGATTCTCTGCATCCTGTGTGTGAAAGTTTCAGAAGAGGAGTGGGGGGAAATTTCACTGCGGCTCTTGTGCACCTCCAGATGTATCAGAGGTGCATCAGAGGTGTGCCGAGCGGGGGCGGGTCGATCTGATGGTGTTCACAGTCTGATAACTAAATAGATCGTTCACTCATCAACTAAAAGAGAAATGACCCGCAAAGCATTGTACATGACCAGACAACATTAACATGGTAATTGGTAGTATCTTTGGCAACTCACATGAGGAAAAAATACAACAATTGTATGTGTAAAAGCATTTCTGCCCAAAATACAGTGTCTGTCCCCGGCAAAAAACTTTGACTCCTGTGTCCTTCCACTATTGTGTTGTTATAGTTATTGTCTTGAAAAACGGCGGTCAGCCCTCCCTCCTGACTTCAGTGAACTTTCCCCCAGAAAACAGCATCACTCCCCGTGAGTGACAGAGTCATACAGCGTCCAGTTTACTGATGCTGATTATATAATTTAGATATGGCTGCAGCTATCGAATATTTTTAGAATCGAGCAGTCTAGCGATTATCCCATCGATTAATCGAGTAATCTAATAAAAAATGATTTTGCATTATTAAACAACAATACAAAATAATGCATAACGAAAATGACAGGCCTGTTAAATAGACCAAGCAATTGGCTTTTATTCCTGAAAAAAACATACAGGTATTTATTCCAGCTATTCCTAACACCGGGAGTGAGGGTGTGTGTTTGCTTGTGTGTGCACACGTGCGTGAGGGAGAATGAGCGAGACGAGCTGTGTGTGTGTGTGTGTGTGTGTGTGTGTGTGTGTGTGTGTGTGTGTGGAAACTAGTTATTTGATGTAGGCTATTACTTTCTTGCAATTTAGTTGCACAATTTAGTTTCCACATCTTAACATGATATCTATTCATAGTGACATCAGGCTACAGCCTCTACAAATACCATACGTTCTATCTAGCAATGGTAGGCTACGTTAAATTAGCTAACATGACACTTGGCGAGCTGGTTTTAACACCTGGATGCTTTCGGTTCAGATGTTGAATCATAGTTGACGTGCTGTTGTGGCAGTTCTGCTTTGCAGTACGCACATTGCACTTTGTTATCTTCTATTTTTTAAGTGTGAAATGATCCCAAAGTTTGGACATTCTCTGTCTTTTACGGACCCGCCATCGCACCAACTGAACGTAGTGGTGTGTGTCTGCAAAAACAGTCTGTGTGGAAAAATTATCCCTGAGCTAAGCAGACACATAAACGCAGGTGATAGGAATTAAACAAAGCCTCAAGGCAGAGATTTTGCTTTGACCATTTTTTGTAATCAAATTAGAACTTAACTTTGTCACTTTCCAGGATGCATGGTGGGTCAGGATCTCAATCACTACATATTATAACAGCATCCATAATAATATACAGTCAGCTGGTACATGTTTCTAGATTAACAGAAGGACACTGGGGAAACACATTGAAAAAAAACACACAGACACCATCATCATGGTGTGTACCGCTTGCCTGTACCAAGGTTATTATAGTTTTGAAATTTTCATTAGTTTTTATTTTTATTTAGTTTTTCAGTTTGCTTTTTTATTTCAATTTAGTTTTAGTTAGTTCAACAAATTATTTAATAGTTTTAGTTTAGTTTTTATTTTGAGGAATTGACTAGTTTCAGTTTAGTTTTTATTTAGTTTTAGTCTTGTAGACACTGAAAAGAATGAGAGAATGTGTGACACCAAATATGGATTATCAAATCCTTTAATTTCATTCTTTAACCATCACCTGCAGGTAAATCAAAAGTTAAACTTAAAAATGGTCTGTATTCCAGAATGAAGTTGTGGAAAAACATTAATACACAAAAACAGTTGTGAACCGCCAGAGACAAGGCAAAATGTTTCTTTTTTAAAACCTTTTGACACTGGTGAGATTTCTATGACTGAAAAACAAAAACAAATTCATCTCACCCCATACAGTCATAATGCTCAGTTATTTCACAGATGGCTTGATAAGAAATGGATGCTTCAAGTCTGCCCAAGTAAAAAATTGTAAACATGAAAATAAAATTGTCATTTTTTGCATTAGTCAAATGATTTATGAATGTAAGGGCGTTTTCACACCTGCCTTGTTTAGTTCGGTTGAATTGAACCCTGGAGCGTTTACGCCCTTGGTGCAGTTTGTTTGGGAAGGTGTGAACACATCAATCGCACAACACAGAGTGTTTTATTTTTGAAAAGTAACCGGATGTCATATTGTTGTTTCGGTGCTTGACTTCCTGTCTGCTCGGTGCTAAATTCAGCTGAATTGCTGCGTCGTGCTCCAGCATCCGCCAGAAATAGAAGTCCTGCGTAAGAGGTGCAGACTGTGTTGAAGACCACGGGCGTACCTGATGGATCTTCGGAAATGTTTTCGGCTGATGAGCATGTCACAGTTCAGGAGGATTAATGCGCCCCTCCGCCTGAACTGTCTTGATATATATGATATATATCGTCGGCAACTCCAGTGCATCATGACATTATTTTCCAGCCTCAGCCTTGCCTCATTTTCAAACTGTACCGTTTGCCGACAGTGATAAGTGCAAACTATATAATACACGATGACCAGTGCCAAGAGCAACCCGTGTAGTTGTCCCTCCATTGTAAAATTGAAAAGTGGCGCTCTGGAGTCTGCTCTTCTTTGTTTACTTCTGGGAGTTTTCCCGCAAGGAATTTCGGACCAATTAGAGAGCAGTTTCCTCGCGCATCACACGTTTTGGTCCGCTTGTAAATGCTGCCGTGTGTTGGTCCCTGATTCGGACCAGAGCAAACAAACTATAGGTGTGAAAACGCCCTAAATCTATCAAACTTTCATTTCAACATTTATTGAACAGGACCTTATCCAAAGACAAACTATTTATATAATCAGCAACCAAAACAGGATGTTAGTGGCAGTAGAGAAGGTGAGAGAGACGAGATGGTTTGAACAGCTTAATGAAACGGCTATATTCACATATCTCTGGTCTCAAATTGGAATTGTTTTACTAATTCTTTCTTGTAACCATAAAGGCTGCATCTACACCCTGAGACTATTAGCTGAAATGATCATCAGATTATGAAATCTCTATGAAAATGGTCTCCATTGTGGAGAGGACTAGCAAACATGCATACACACAGGCACACATACCGCTCTCACCACATATCTTTAGTGCAATAATTTTTTGTTAATCTTGAGGAACACGCGTTGTTCAAGGGAAGTCGTAGTCCGATTTCTCAGACCCGATGATAGAAGTCCACACATAGAGAAAATGCGCTCCACAAATGCTTGGGAGGCAGGGGCACTGACTAAATCTAAAGCCACTGGGGCAAGTCTTGAATAAATGGCTTCCATTTACCCCCAGAAATCCAGTGGGTTGTCACAGACAATCCCTTTCTGGATCTCATCCATGTCAGCTCATATATCATGGCAACACGGATGTGAGAGGACGCTGGCGTGAATATCGCCGCTTCTCAATCCGTAGCAAAACTGCTTTTTTCTGTTGCAAAAAGAAAGCCAAGTTGTCCCTACAAGCTCTGGGGCTGTGCTACTAACTTTGAAGGCTGCGCACCTGAACAATTGGCTCCGTGGACTCACCTTTCTTCGCTGGTCAGCTGTTAGCCTTGCTGATCAGCTGTTAGCCTAGCAATGCTAACTTTCAAACCGACATACTCAATACTCTGTGGGCTGTCCATTGTTGGTCATCCCTCCACCACAACCTCAGGATTATTCACCACCTGGCTCCTTTGTCGCTCACCTCTGCTGCTGTGTTCTCCCCTGGCTCGTAGCGATGTTGGATGGTCGCTGCTCCACCGTTGCTGGCGGGTCTTCAGGTGTTCAGTGCAGGAGCTCCTGGACCTCTGCTGTCACTTCACCCCAGGCTCCATCGCTGTGATTGGATCTCTTGGTCTCCTGTTTCGCCCCCGCTGTGTGCACGGGGCCTCCAGACGCAAGTTTGTTTCCACGATGGTGGTGGCGGCGATCAGTCATGCAGGGCACCCGAAAATAGAAAAACGCCGGCGGAAGTAGTTATCTGTAGGGGTGTAACGGTAAACACAAGTCACGGTTCGGTACGTACCTCGGTATGGGGGTCACGGTTCAGTACGTACCTCGGTATGGGGGTCACGGTTCGGTACGGGTTCAGTACAGCACGAAAAAAAACAAACATGTAAAAGACTAGCTTTTTTTCAATTATTTTGAACAGACACCAATTGACTGGCAACTTTGGTAACATCATTATAAGAAACATGTTCAATGTTGTATTGCAACAGCTTGTGCAGTAGACAGCTCATGCTCTCCCACTGCTCGGGCACGCTTGTAAATGGCAGGGACCACAGACTGGCTGATGTGCGCACAGGATGGGACACTGTAACGTGGCTCAAGCACCTTTAATAAATACTGCTCCTCTACTATGGCATATGGGCGCATAGATGTTGATATGTATGCCAATTGCTTCTGTGATGTTGTTGGCACCGTCAGTGTTAATGTCAAGAGGTGGCTTAAAAGCAGCAGCGATAAGTTGTTGCACCAAAGACGTTTTTTTCCTAGTTATCTGTCCTGGCAGCACCCATAGGCTTCTGAAGAAACGGGTGAATACGGATGGTGCTATTCCCTGGTGCTGACTTTGGTGCTAGTGTTCCCTCCCTCCGTGCTGACTGACAGATGCTCCATTTATTCTTTGTTTTGTTTGTTTGTTTGTTTGCCACCTTCTGGAGGAAGGGTAGCAGCACAGCGGCTGCCGCAGAACAGGCAGTAATCAAGGAAGAAAACGAAACGAAAACGAAGCTGAATTTATCTACAATTCAGTTTAGTTTTAGTTAGTTTTGCTTTGTTCATTGTAGTTTTTATTGAGTTTTCGTTTTGTTTTTAATTGTCGTTTTTATTTTTATTTCAGTTAACTAAATTATTTTTTCACTGCTAGTTTTAGTTTAGTTTACTTTTAGACTTAGTTTTCGTTAACTATAATAACCCTGACTTTGGCAAACAACCTAAACCTAGACAACACTAGTACCGTTATTTTCCACCATCACCTTTGGCCACACCAAATCAAACCAAGTTGCGCTGATTTGCTTTTCCTTTCCCAGTTGTACTATGCTTAAATTAGCTGAGCCGCCCTGCCTCCAAACTGGCTGCCGTGATGTCTCGCGACTGCAGCCAACCCGTTACAAGCGCCCATCTCCCCCTTAAATCGATACTCAAACTCAAATGTACAAATTCACAGTCAATCACAATCAAATCGCGATCACTCTACACAGGTGTGTTAATTATAGGTTATCACAATCTACACAACAGGTACATCCCAATAAGGGGAGCTGCATCCTTTTCAAGTAGAGCATAGGACTGTATTCAAGGTATTAGAGTCGAGCGTGTTGTGTCCTATTTTTCGATACATTTGTGAGAAATACAGGGTGTTTTGATTCATGAAATGTGTAAAAATGAACCAGAAGAAATGTTCTCATGTTGCACATGTAACTTTCATTTTACAAATTCGTTTGAAACAGGCCCAGGATTGATATGCAACACACTTGTGGTTACTAGTGGTAATGATAGGCTAAATGTGTTTGCATTGTTTTGCACTTGTATTAAACAGTGTGGGCAACTAACTCTGTCGAGAGTGCCAAGAGCAACTAGTGTATCTGTTTCTGTATCTACTTTGAGAATCTGTGTCAGGCTCTCACAATGTGTCCCCAAACACCACTAGTGAATTGAAGAACAGTATGGGGTAGGGATGCACCGATACAGATACTGTCATCGGGTATCGGGCCGATACTGCGTTCATATACTCGTACTCAAAAATTCACCGATGCCAGGGCAGCTTGTCATTTCTTGTTGTCATTTCGGACAAGTGGACCACAGTCCGAATCCAGACCCAAACCCCGTCCTATACGGACCTGGACCTATAGTCAATAAATTACTGAAGTATTTTACATTTTGACGAGCGCTTCTATTTTGACCGGTGCTGCTGACTGGTTTAGCGGATCAGGAAATCCTCTAACCAATTAAGTTAAGCCATCCCACATGATGCTACTCAGCCAATCAATTCTGTAAATTCCAGGCGATAAACATTGCGACTCTGAATACAGACAGATGAAAGAGGTGAGAAAAGATACAGGGAGAGACGTGTGAGCCCGAGACAGAGAAACATAACTACACACGGCGCTCTCTAAGAACTAATGAAGTTAGTCTTCAGTTAGTTAGTCGCTTGGATTTTTGGTCAATAAAAAAAGCCATTGAGGCCATTGGGGTTGTCAAGGATTGCAGTAGCTGAAACCTTACTTAAGGGGAAACAGAAACAGAAATGTTATTTTTTTTAAATTAAGGTCTTTATTTTAAGATGCACAATTTTTAAAAAGCTATTTTATTTATTTTCACTAATTTTATTTTTAAATGCAGCCATTCTTTTCCTTAAAGAGAGAAGAAAATAATACATACCTACAGTATTATATACCTGTATGTAAATGTTAAGTAACAACAAATACTGTGGAAATGTTTTTGAAATTTTCTTTCTTTAATTGATTTGACAGTCAGTTCTTGATTACATGCAGTTCTTGATTACATGCAGATGCATTGATACAACTACTAAGCTACTTCAATCACACTTATTAAAATGTGGAGACTGCAATAGTTTGAGATAATAAGTTGACCATGTTAACTGTGTAATATGTTTCATATTTTAATTTGTCAAATTTCATTGATATCTCTGTTTCATTACGTCAAATGTGAAGACAGTGCCAATTTGGAGGCTTTTTGTTTAGACAGGAAATTATGATTATCTATATTTATTTTTATTCAATTTATTATCATTTGTTGTAACAAGCAGAGAATAAAATAAATCTGTCTTCCAATTCAGTGCATCTGCAACCTAATAGTTATTTTTGTGGTAGAAATATCGGCATCAATACTCGGTATCGGCAAGTACACAAATGAAAATACTCATACTCATACTCAGTTTGAAAAAAATGGTATCGGTGCACCCCTAGTATGGGGCATTTGTATATCCATAAGAACATCAGAAAGAGTGATCCACTTCTGATCCCAGGTTTGAAGATTGTCACAGGCTAAATATAGTTTCTCTATTGATTGAGCTCTTCAATTATTTTGTGTCAAACAAGGACTATGCATTAGAATATAAATCATTATTTAAAATTGACCTGTGAAAAGCAGCTGGAAAATTATAGGCATACATATTGTTTGTAGTCATTGGAGAATACGCTGGATGAACTTTTTTCAAAGGTACACTAAGAAGATAGCATATGGTAACGTTATGGTTTTCAAGGATACTTTTTCATTCACCACCAAGACCAGACATTACAGTTTGGAAGTGTTTGTTTCATGGTTAATTGTTAGTGAATGGAAATACCGACAGTATCAAGACCTCACAAGCGGAGGCTGCTTTTATTGTGGCCGTGGATTTCAATAAAACCAACCTGAGCAGTCCTAGGCCCCCCAAGATATCACAAGCACATCAGCTGTCCTGCGTGTGGTGGTATCACTCTGCCATGTTTACACTCATCACCATTGTGGCAGTGGATGGGAGACTGTGGTGTTAAATGGTCCCTGGGGCTAAATTATGAAATACTATGGTATTAACAAGCTTTGACTGTAACGGTTCTTTAATCTGTATTTATTAGTATGATTTGTTATTTGTTGTTTGACGTTGCAGCATTTCCTCTGCTGAACTCCTCCACATTAACACATGGTGGAGACAGTGAAGTCAACCAGGTGACGATGATTGGAGTTTACTTAAACTGACATCAAGTGTAATAAAAAATCTTGAGTAAGATGACAATACTTTATCGTTACACCTGTTTAACAAGCATAAAGGTGTAAACCTATAGAAAGCAACATTTTAGCGTGCTTTGTCCACAGTCTCCCATCCACTGCCACTTTTGTACGCAAACACAGTGAGCTAGCTCGGCTAATGGGGAACTATTACAAACAGCGTAGTGGTACGCTAAAACAACAGCTGCCTGTATTAGGTATGTAACGGTTACCGGTGTCACGGTAAACCATGGTAAAATCGACCATCACCCTCAACTGTTCAGCGAATGCAAGGTAAATTAACCTTAAGCTCGGGTGCATGATGTATGTGTCCCAAAAAAAAGGCTTGTCTTCATCATAAGGGGGGGCCCACATAAAAAATAGCCTAGGGGCCCATGACTACCTTAATTCTCCTCTTGTAACAGAGATAAATGTGTATTATAAATGGAACTCTTTGCAGAGATAAATAAACAACAGAGTAAACAGAAGTGAGTTTTTTAGTTCCAGGATGTAATATATACGTGTGACTATCACTGTCGCTGTGTTAGTTCACTGTTTCCTTTCTCATCGTCTCTCCATTACAGGATGAATGGGTACTAGATTTTCTCTCTCTCTCTCTCTCTCTCTCTCTCTCTCGCTCACGCTCACGCACACACACACACACTCTAAAATAAATGTAGCACAGTGGACTCAAAGATAATGTCGCTTTTTTTAGACCCATGTCTTTTTTAAAAATGACAACAAACTGACCTTGTGACAGACATGTCTTTTAATACTTGTGAGGACCCCTAAACCATTCTTTAGCCCCTCACCAACTGATCTAAACTGAACTGACGCAAGTCCAAATGTCCTCATAATGCAGATATATCCTCACTCTAGTGGTTTAAAACTGAAATCTGGAAACACACAGACACACTCTAACACACACATGCAATCTTGAGTGAAGGTGATATCGCCTTGCTGTAATCAGTATTACATGCATGTAGTCTAGTTTCAACATACTCAAGTATGCATGCACTGACACAGTTACACAGGTGCGCATACTCACACACAAACACACACACACACACACGTGTGCATGCTCACACACAAACACGCACACACAAACACACCTACATGACATTTGATCATTAGAGGTTGATTAAGATGATGGATGGGCTACTTAGGGATGTTCATTCCTTCAGCCATTAGTTACAGTCAGAAAAATGCGTCAAAGCATGGCAAATGCCTTAAAAATTGTGCAGTTTACAATTTAAAAACTAGATCACAAAAAAGAAACAAGGGTACAACACATGTATTGTAGAAAAAACATCAAACATAATAATGTTTGGTGATTGTATCGTCACATTCATACCAAAGGTTTGCCTCAGATAGCCAGTCAAGATGGTCACCTGTGATGACTAATTCTTTTTCAGTTACTGTGTTTGCATGCACTAACCTGGTTACAGTAAGCTTTCTGTAGTAATCTTACCTCTTGAGAACTTGACTTCAGGCAAGAAAAATGTGTCACTCTGACAGCAGGGAAAGGACTGTTACATTTTAGGCAATATGGCCTAAAAAATGAATCTCTGATTAAATTAAATTGTTAAATTAGAAATTATTAAAAGTTATTGCTTCTCTTGAATAAAAATGTGTCCCTTTTTGATAAAATGCTTTTGTAAACATCAATTTAACATGTCAGATTGCATTGCTATTACAAAAACAGATCAGTTTCCCCATTGGGATTGATAAAGTGTGAATATAACTTTCATTAAACACATTTTTTGCAGACTAGTAAAAGGTGCTGTTTGTATACAAAAAGTATTTTGTAGCCCTTTGGATATGTAAATTAAATTACATTTCCACGATGCATTGCATTGCATAGAAAACATCACATGTTGGGAATTGTACAGGACATGAGGTATGTGCTAGCTGTCTCTTTTCAACATTTCTTTTTTTTTTATAATTATTTTTTAATACATTTTTGGCAAGGAAGACGAGCCTGTCTACTACCTCTGGCTTGAGACATGCCCCGTTGTGGCTTCGTAGCACATACCTGGTGTCGAAAGTTTTCAGCATGTGGATGAACCTCCGGCTTTTCCACTGTAAGGGTGCCATATCTTTAACGTTATGCAACGTGACTGCATCCGGAAAAGCTGTCCACCGGGACCCTTTCTTGTCATACGGGACACAATGATTAAATGGTTCCGCTAATGTTGGCTGCTTTCTAGTGGGTGTTTGGGAGCTGCCATGGTCTTGTGCATCTCGTAGTGAACAACGTTTGTCCAGATCTGCTGCATGCTTCTGTTTGAGACGCTGAAATAAATGGGTCCTGCCGCTGCCTTTAGTTGCAACAGCCTTTAAATAGAGCCTGACCAATAAAGGATTTTTAAGGCCGATACGATACAAATATTTAGTTATTTAAAATTTTGATATTCCGATATATCAGCCAATATATATATATACCTCTACCTTTAAACAAACTTTGCAGCAGACCGTGGTTTGTTCGAGGTATGACACCACAAAACCAAGTACCGATGACACTGTTTTTGGGAATTAACTTTGCTTGCTGCCATGTTGTTGTGTGTTGTGTTACTTGCATGGCAAGTAAATGCGGGGGAAGGGCAGAGCCCGCTATGAATGACAGGAGCCCATGTGGAGCAGCGGCGGAGAAAGCTAAAGAGAAACCCGATTTTCTTCTGAAAAAAATCTTCCTAAACCACAAACTCGAATTAGTCGATATTACCGTTTTTTCGCCCAGCCCTAGTTACATGTTGCTATTTTTTGTTGTATTGTAAATAATTCCATCCCAAATTAGACCTGACCTGATAAAGACATGAGGTAGCTCTAAATGAATTTACAGCTTAACGTCTGACAATTGAAAATGTAGACACATTCACATGCTCTCACTTAAGAACCCTCAGTCCAAATGCTATACACACATTGAATCTATTTGAATTTTAATGTATTTGTCATTATACAACACAGTGTTGCATATAAAATTAGTTTCTATCTCATGCTTGACAAACATAGAACATATACCACAAGTCACCAATTGGCAGACCGTAGTCCGGGTCCTGACCTAGACACTGTCCTATCTGGACTCAGACCTATAACTAATAAACTAGTGAGAATTATTTCATTTTAATGGAGCATTTCTATATTTACTACCCTAATCCAGCCTTTACAGTACTGGTTAAGCGGGCCACCGAAATTTCACAAATGTCGTGCTCTAAAAAGGGAAAAGTGGATGATGAAAACATTTTTTAATCAAGAATGGACTCCAACATGTTGATTCTCCCCACGGGCAGTCTAAAACCAGTACATTTTATATGTTCTGATGCTGTTGCGATCATTAAAAGCAGCAACGTGAAGTGCCAGCGTCTTGTTATCGGAAGGTCGCTGGTTCGATTCCTCTGGTCTGCATGTCAAGTGTCCTTGGGCAAGATACTGAACCCCAAACTGCCCCTGATGTGCTGGTCAGCACCTTGTATGGCAGTCACCGCTGAGAACCGTTGAGAATGTTAAGATGTGGAATGGAGTTAACATAGAGGAAAAAAGGGGAAACTCATGCAAATGAAAATCAGACATTATGAGGTTCTGGACCTTCACTTGAGGAAATTTCCTCGACCTGGACCTCTTTGAATTTTAATTGAATACCCCTGATATATACAGTTATTTATAGGGGTGCACAATACCATTTTTTTCAAACCGTGCACGAGTATGAGTATGAGTATGAGTATTTACATTTGTGTACTTGCCAATAGCAATATTTCTTCCACAAAAAATAACTATTAGGTTACAGATGCACTGAGTTGGAAGACAGGATTTATTTTCTTATCTGCTTGTTACAACAAATGATAATAAATTAAATAAATATAAATAATAATAATTTCCTGTGTCAAGAAAAAGCCTCCACATTGACACTGTCTTAACATTTGACAAAATGAAATTTGACAAATTAAACAATGAAACTTATTACACAGTTAACATGGTCATCTTAATATCTCGATTAAACTATTGCACAGTCTCCACATATGAATCAGTGTGATATATATTGAAGTAGCCATGTAGTTGTATCAACGTCTGCATGTAATCAAGAACTGACTGTCAAATCAAATAAAGAACATTTCAAAAACATTTTGACAATATTAATTGTCACTTACCATTTACTTTCACAGATATATAATACTGTACATATGTATTAATTTCTTCTCTATTTAAGGAAAAGAAGGACTGCATTTAAAAATAAAATAGTGAAAATGAATAAAATAGCTTTTTAAAAATTGTGCATCTTAACATTTTTGAAAAGTAAAATGTTCTGTTTCCCCTCAAGTCAGGTTTAAGCTACTGCACTCATGCACTCCTAGACAACCCCTCCATCAGCAAATGGCTTTTTGTATTGACCAAAAATCCAAGCGACTCTGGTGGAACATTCATTAGTTCTTAGAGAGTGCCATGTGTAGTTATTTTTCTCTGTTGTCTCCGGCTCACTCATCTCTCTGTCTTCTCTCCCTGTATCGCTCACTTGCTTTCCACCTGTCACTCGCTTTTCACCTCTTTCATCTGTCTATATTCAGAGTCACAATGTTTATCACCTGGAATTAGGGCTGGGCGATAAACCGAGATTTGCGACAATGACCGACGTCATTTTCCCCATGACGATAAATTCGGTATTTTAATTAAAACAAGGAAGTAAAAGTCTGTTGTGCCCAGTGTGCGAACTATACCACGGCTTTCGGGGGGCACTTGCGCGTGCCTCAGAGCGAGGACCTACTCAAAACACATCCATTATTACAAGCCTGAACGTCTACTTGCCTTATGTCAGCACATATAAGCACATCCAACCTCCACACATGCATCATTTGATAAATGGTCGAGGTGGTTGTTTGTTTGCCTTTACACCAACTAATACTACTGACCGTGGGTGCAAAATCCAGCTGCTGACTCTCCGCCATCACACAACGCCCCCCCTCCTCTCTCTTAATTGTTTTGTGGCACATACATATCTAGAATAGAACGGCCAAGACGGTCATTTTGACCGTTTTCAAATTTATATGCGCAATAACTTTGTTGAATGAAAAAATGCACGGCCTTAAG
>OMLP01044675.1:0-52099 GCA_900302685.1 Spondyliosoma cantharus
TTCAGGTTCAGGTCTTTATTGTCCCTCGAGGGGAAATTTGATTTACAATAGTGGGTAAGAAAACACAAGGACAACATAAAGAGAACATGGGACATTAATCACCGTTACAGCAAACAACCAACCAAAGATTAAAAAATTAAAAGTAAAAGTATCAAACCATTGAAATAGTAGCCATAATTAAGTGCTGCTGAGCAGTGCAATCAGGTTTAGTGTGAATTGAGTGCATTTATTGCACTTGGAACAAAGGAAAATTTAAACCTATTGGTTTTTACCCTGGGGGACCTGTATCTCCGCCCAGAAGGGAGAAGAACGAATACCTCCAAGAGCGGGTGGTCAGAGCTGGCCAGGATCAACTGTGCCCTCCGCAAAACTTGTCTGTCATAGATATCTGCCAAAGAAAGCTGCTGCATGCCTATTATTTTGCTGGCTACTTTAACAATGCTGGACATACGATTTTTGTTTTGCACTGAGAGGTTCCCATACCAAGAAATTAAACAAAAGGTTGAAATAGACTCAATAAAGGATTTATAAAATAAAGCCATCAGTGTCTTGTCCACATTAAAAGTATTAAGTCTACGCAAAAAATAAAGTCTCTGCAGGCCCTTTTTGCAGATTGCAGATGTATTAAGATCATGGTTCAAGTTCTTGTCGACCACTGTTCCCAGATACTTGTAGCACTCAACCGTCTCAACAAGTGAAATGTGTTCACTTGTTCCTGAAATGTATTTGTGTATTTGTGTTCTGTTGCTCTCTTATGAAAGTAATGAACGCCTGACATATACGGTTCTAAACACTTGCCGTCTTGTGTTTCTTTGCTCCTCCGGCACACAGAAAATGATTTGGATTTTAAGAAAAACCTTATATATACCGTATATACAGTATGTCTGTGAAGCATACAAGCAATAGAGAATTGAACATTTCTGCTTGAATTTAATTTAGCCGCATTTGTCAGCTGTTTGACAATCAGTACTCTCCTTTGTGAGTTTTCATAGAAAACGTCATACAACAGAGAAGCGAAGAGGCCACATCTGAGCTCGAATTACAGATGTATTAATCAACAGTAACAGCAAACTGATTCGATGAAGAGGAAGAGCTTTGAAAAACCCTTCGAGCCAAGGGCAAATCCAGACAATCAGCTTCAGTGGAGCCACAGCAGTGCATAAGTGGCTGAAAAATGCTGTTAAATGGCTTCCAGTATCATGTAACTCATTCATGCAAACATTTTGCAACCCATTGATTACTATTCAATGTTTACTATGCAGCACACATTTGGAAAAAGGAAGGGAACAATGGATCAGTGGCAGAGAGCATGGTCTGAGTGGTGAAGCAAATGTGGAAGTGCCTTAGGCTGTGATCACACAGGCCAGAGGTGCCACAAAAACTCTGAAAATAGCTCAACAACAGGTTTGGTTACAACAGTGCATGTCTGTATTCCCTTGACTTGCTTTAAGCCAAAATAGTTGGCACCACCTTTACTTCTATGCAGGTCTAATAGCTAGGACCATTGCTGGGAATTCTGTACCAGCAAAACAGGAGTTTTAAAGCCAGTGTGTCTCTGTACAAGCATGGTCTACAGCTGCAACTCTAATAAGCTCTAATGGCTCCATCATACCCAATGAATCAAGTCCACACATTAAATTAAAGGGTTGGTTCACCCAAATTCACTCACAAGTTCCTGTTCTATGGCCACATAGATATTTTTGTTATTGTGTGTTATGTTTGAGGTACATGTGTTGTAGAGTTGTAGCAGTTAATGTTGCTGCAAACCACAGATATCTCCAAGGTTGACATTTGTACCCAAGGCTACCAAGCAGGCAGCAGCTGTTCAACTCTTCATGGGGAGGTGCACTGTCTCCGTCCACAATTGTGACGACCAAAGCAGGTATTTTAAGCCAAAACATTACGTTTTCCTAACCCCAACCAAGTGTTTTTTATGCCTAAACCTAACCAGAGCATAAGCACAGCAAAACAGCAACACAAATAAATCTTGAGTTTGTACTTATCTGTAGTTTTGCAGCAACATACTTAGTTAGCATTTATTCTGGTGATTGGACTGGTTTAGTTTGTCATGTTTGAAGTGTAAAACCAAATTAATCTAAAAAATGCAACAACAACATATCTGACTTTAACAGACATGGTCAGATACAACAAGGGGTGAATGAAAACTAATAATTATTGTGAATTTGGTGGATGGACCCTTTGTCAGGTACACCCAGGCCTTCGACAATATACAGTGGATGGTCTAGCTTTAATAACTGACATAGTTACCAGCAAGCCATAAACCTTCTTCTTACCTTTCAGTCTTCCTCATAGTACCTGTAAGTGTGTATGTCCATGTCAATAGTTGGACAACACTGCATTGTGTGAAACAGAGCAGCAGCAGCACAACAAACCCAGGATAACTTGTCACTTTGTTAGACATAGTTTTTCCAACTACAAGTTGTCTCTGCTCACTTGTCAGAAACATTACTCTTAAGTCAGTGCACCCTTGGATGGTGAGAATGTGTCCTATTGTGCTGTAAATATGGTTTGACCGTGAGTTAGATACTGATAAAGAGCAGCCTTTTTGCTGCACCGCAAGGCCACTTCTCACAAAGGAGCAGTCCAGGTGAAGAGATTCCATCTCAAACCTGCGGTAAAGGTACTGTAGCAACAGCACTTGACCCCACATTCAAAGAGCTGACATGCCTACACAGAACCAATTGAGATGAGTTCAGGAGACAGATGGAGGTCAGAAGAACCGTTGACGAAGAGCAGCAGCAAAAAAGAGAGAAGGTCTTCAGTTATCTATTTGGCAATTTAAAAAATACAACCTGTGACTGGAGGTCTATTTTGGGAGACTGAACCTTTGAACTATAGTGGTATCAGACCATAAAACATCTGAATCATTTTATAGCAGTCACTTGTGGTGGTGGAATGGTGTCCTGCTGGCATGTTGGCACATTCATAAGTGCTAGTGGGTCGTTTTTTGAAAGCATTGACATGTGTTTCATGATTCAGTTTGGACCTCAGGCAAGTCACCAGGATATGCTATTAGCAATTAACATTTCTGCAAACCACAGATACATTGAAGGTTGACATTTGAGCGAAAAGTGGCATATCACATTCACAATCTATGCTTATCAACCACCTTTAACATCAGGAGCAGGAGGAGGTGGTGGCTGCGTTATTCCACGCCAACAAGGCTGCCAAACAGCTGACTGTAGTTTGAGTGAACACTGGACATTTTTGAGGACACCTGAGGACGTTTCCAGCCAATTTTGTGGTGACAAAGAACTATTTTTCACCAGAAGTTGGACAATCTTAATCTGTGATCATAAAACAGGTATTTTAAGCCATACATTTAACCCTTTTTTCTAACCCTAACCAAGTTGTTTTTTTGTGTATAAACCTAACCGGAACATAAGCACAGCGTTGTGACTAAAGAGAAATAGAAAAATTCAACTAAAACAAATGAATTTATCTGTAGTGTTGCAGAAACTAACTTAGCTGACATTTATTCTGGCAATTGGGTTGAATTTATCAGATAACATGCGGATAACATTTTTTTTTTTTTTACCTGCAAACACACTATAAGGAGTAACACTGGTGGTTACCCTTTAATTGAAGAGCACAAATTCATGCACATATTCTTCCCCATGAGACACTTAATGACACACAAACTTAGCAACAAAACACATGTGAATTCTTTACTAGATGCCCCGTTGAGTTACCCATGATCAGTGTCACTAACATTTTAACAACAAATTAACTAAATTTCCACTCACCTTTCACCTTTTTCTGGAGATTTCCTTCTTCAGTTCAACAAAATGTTGACATGCAAAATCTTAAGTAGGTCCATGTATGTCATTCAAAAATCAAAATAACACTTAATCAAACCCAGAAGGTTAATTTAGGCAAGATGTTCCATAGCCAACTTTTCATATTATCAATATTTGCTGAAACAACATCCCAATGTAGCATCATAACTGTATAAAAAGATAAATGTCGCTGGACACAAACAGTTGTAATGAAATGGTGATCGTTAATATGGTAGAATAATATTCAGAGGCCCCTCAATACCAAAACAGCCTGTCACAAAGACACTGGGGGAGTTGCAGCAACAACCAGTAACTTTACTTCCTGTAAAAGTAACTTGACACACAATTAGTAATTGTGGTCATTGTAGTAATTGACCACAATTACAAGTTTTTGCACAAGCTAAATTTTCTGAATTCTGTTTGTGTTTCTTTTTATGTCCATACCTCTATTGACGATCAGTGGCCTGTAGTGCTATTCAGACATTCTGTGGTTCATTAAAGCAAAAAGGAGACCCAAACACCAATTCTTTGGTTGAGCTTTTTTATCCCGAGGCTTAAAAAAACACAGGGAAAACATGCCATTCTGAGAAATAAAGGAAAAAAAAAAAAAAGAAAAAAACAATCCACCAACACCTTGCCAAGTCAGACACTGGTGTTGAGTAGGAGCGAGGACAATAATTGCAGTCGTTTCATGTGTTTGTACCTGTTGTGTCACCCCCCTCTATTGCCCTTCATCCCCGGTCTGTCTGTTCCGTGGCCAGAGGACGAGAGTGGGCAACAATACTGCCAGCTGCGGCCACAAGCTGTGAGCAAAAGCCATTCATTTAAGAGGAGTTTTTGTTCAGCCTAAGAAGTGAAGTGGGAAGTTATTTCTTTGAAGAAGCCCCCTTCTGAAGATTTGCTGATCAAAAACCGAAGGTCCTGTAATTTGCTGGAACTCCTGGTGCATTTCTTTGAAAGGTCCAGTGCAATAAGAGAATGGGCCATCTCAGTGAAACATCTGTGGATACACTAAATATTTACATGTGTGAATTTTTCCGCCGTGTGGACTATAAACAACCAACTGTAATGTAAAATAAAGTTTTTCTGAACACAGATAAGGAGTCCATCTTGAAATACAGTTAAATGAGTTATCTTTATTATCATTATAGTGTGTTGGGTCAGAGCCTACACTGTGTACCAAAGCACAAAAGCACAAAAGCAATGGCTGCTTACACCTAAAGGAGCTCAACAATAATGAAAGGAAAACGTCATCATCAAACAAAATACAGCATTTTGTGTCATTAATTTAAATGCTTTTTGTATATATCCAGTTATACACTTAAATTTGATTAATCAAATAAAAAAGCATAATTTCTATTCATGCCAACCTTAAAATACTACAACTACTATAATTGATACACTTCATTATTAACATTATTATTATTATTATTATTATGATTATGATTATGATTATGATTATTATTGGTGGTGTTGTTGTTGTTTCTTCATGTTTATATTACATGTGCTTCATAAGACTTTGTAAAACACAGCTGGTTTGATATTCAGGCTTTTAGAGTATCAGCCATTGTATAAGATCAAAACATTTATTGTACAGGGGAATAAGGCCTGACCGGTGTCAAATACATGTTATTGTCCAAAAAGTACTCGCAAAATGGCCAAGAGAGCTTTCCTGATTTCTATCAACACCTTTTAACTTTTTCACTACAGACACTTTATACACTGGGCTTCATCCCATGATATTATTATGCCTCGTTATTAAATCTATCAACTGGCTCCATATTTCTTAGCCTTTAGGCCTCGCTGAATCGGCACCATCTGTAAATTTACTAGTGCTTACTTACATACTTAAGGGGGGAAAAAAATGCTGATTGTGATGATTATGATTATGACCAGGTGTGAGGTTGTTTTTTGTTACATAAGCACATTTATGGATCTTTATCCTTAATGGACATCGAAAAATGGGAAGGATGAGCTCCTCTGATTACAGCAGTAAGTGATGCCAGTGTGTTCAGACTGAGCTGTGGCTTTGCAAAGAAGGACAGAGAAGAGTGTCACTGTGGTAACATGGCAACTTAGTGAAGAAAACAAATATTCAAAGAAACAAAGATCCCAAATATAACTGCACAAAATCTGATGCCGCTCAGGGAACTTTGTCTATCCTAATAATGTAATCATATTTGGTGAAATCCCCACTAGAGACGTAGCATACTGTGCAGTAAACAAAGGAATACAATTTTAAAAATAAACCATTTTAAAAGGGAAAAAAGATAAATATTCCATCACATCTGGAAAAAGTTAACCTAGAAGTACATTAACATTTGTTAATAACTTAATGTACTAATGCATTCTAATCTTTTTTTCCCATTTTGTTTTTATTGAAAGCTTTTTTTGTGTCATTTATGGCTATAGAACATAATCAAATAAATCTGCTGCCACGTGAACATAATATCCCAGTGAACCTTCCTCCAAAATACCCTGTTACATGCAGAACAAAAACGTCGGCAGCAGGACAGTTACTTCTCATAGGATAAGAAGATGTACATGATGACTCTGCAGCCGAAAGAAGAAAAATAGAGGGGAAGAGATTGTTTGAGGAGAAAGTTTTTGGCATGGTCATCGCAGTAGGAAGTATGAGTGTGTTCTGGTGTGTGTGTGTGTGTGTGTGTGTGTGTGTGTGTGTGCGTGTCCGTGTGCGCTATGATGTAACACTGATGTGATTTAAAGGTTGGGAAGCAGAGATGAAGCAGAGTGTTCTGGATAGGAATGCATGGCTGGCTGGCTCTTTTGCTGAGGCAAAAGCAAAAAAAGGGATGAGACAGGAACAGCCTGGAAATGAAAAGGCTGAAACGTGGCTCTGCATGAAAAAACAAATATTCCTGAACAATGTGTGTGTGTGTGTGTGGGGGGGGTGAAACAGAGAAACTAAAGAGAGAGGGAATGTGTTGTGCAAACATCAAAACAAACTGCAGCTCAATCTCAGGTACAGTCAGCCTGCATTCTAATCTTCTCAACAAAGCTGACCCTGATTAGAAGCGTGCCGTCAGCTTCAGTTAATTCATTGGACTGTTTATACCAGTTTGCAGGCTTTTATTGTGGAAAATTATTCCACTGTCTGGCACAAAAATATTATCAACACTGTACTGCAGAATATTATCATAGTGCTAACGGAGTGTGCACAAGATACACCTAGTGCTGAAAATGCATCCTAACAGATGGGACTACAAAAGTCTGCATTAATATAAATAAACTGGAATAAACAATTTTTCTTTTATAAAAGGTGCAATATTTCTTACCCTTGAAGAAATACAGCGGACAGCCAGGAACTACACCTACTACGCCTTATTATGCATGCAAACACTGTAGTTGAAGATATGTGAAGCTGTGAAATGTCATATTTCTCTTGTCGAAAGGACATTTCCACCTGTGTTCTCTCACGTTAAGAAGATATTTTAAATCTAAAAATGACGTACCTCTTCAAAACTTGAACATGCTATTCACCCGCGGAGAAACCTGCTCCACCTTCAACCCAATTGCCATAAATGGTGGCTTTGTGCAGTACATTAACGCAAAACCCCATGTAAGTTAAAACTGAACATTCCTTTATTTTGCAACTTTACATTTGTTTACTTTGGATTTGCTATTTTTCTCTTGTTACAATGCTGTGCTTGTGATCTGCTTCGGTTTAAGAAACAGCTGGTTTTGACACCACAATTATGTAAAAACGTGCACAGTGTATGGCACATGGATTTGTGAGGGAATTACAAAAATGGGTCATAAAAAGTGGATTTTATGAAGACACCAAAAAAAACTGTGTGTTGAAGGACTTTTCCAAAGCCAAGGAATCATAATCAGTTCAAGATGCACAACTGATTCAGCCCAGTCACCAGAATAAAAGGTTGACGCTGTATATTTCTGCATACCATGCAAACGTTAAATTCATACGAATCTTATCATATCAGAAGCGATACTTGTCATATCAGATGTCTGCCAAGTGAGACACCACTGATTGAGACAGTTTCCCAGCTACGTAAAAGACAACAGAACTGGCTAATTTTGTCGAGATGTCAGGAAAACTTGCAGCAGAATACCTAATATTTTTAATGAGACATGAAGACAACTTCCAGACATGTTTGTGCTGACCAAACTAGGTAAGCCGACACATCTTTTCCTCAAGCAAGTGGGGTTTTTTTTGGCCTAAACCTAACCAGACCTTAAGCACAGCATTGTCACAACATAAAACTGAAAATTGAACATAAAGCAGTTTCAACATACAGTATCTGTCAATTGCAGAAGCGCAATGTCCACATTTATTGGTGTCTTTTAGCATTTATCTAGCGATTGATTTGACTGATGCATGGCTGTTGACTCACCCCCTAAACTCTTGAATGGTCCACCTCAGGAAGTTCCTGATGTTATCACATAAATGCCAGTTCGTAGGGAAGTCAGTGAGGAAATGTTGAAACAACCCTTGAAAAGGGGAACTAAGGTGTCATGAGACAGATTATTGCAAATCCCTTGGCCATACAGTAGTTTCTTGCACATTATTAAGAACTTTACTGTTCTTTAACTTACCCCGTTGGACTTCATCGTCGCACAATTAACTCTGATGAGAACAACGCCATTGTTATTATAATTGATGTAAATGATGGCCAGTGATCCAAATGTAACACGCCAATATTTTTCTTTAAGTATCAGATTGTGATCTTTGACAGTAAATACATTTTAAATGCTGAGACACTAAGAGACACGCTGAGACACTAAGAGACACGCTGAGACACTAAGAGACACGCTGAGACACTAAGATCCGACCCCATGAGATATTAAAGGAACGCTCCACCAACTTGGCACATTGAAGTGTCTTTTGGAGTACTACGGCATATGTGAAAAAAATAGTATAAAGTGTTTCGTGGCTCAAGAGGAAGCTGTACGTAATCCCATAAATTGCCTCCAATGTTGTCACTCAGTGGTGAATTTGCATTGTGGGCAATAGACTGAATGGATGAATGTATAGCAGTCCACTGCTCAGTCCACACTGATAACACTGTTGGACTCATTATGGACACCTTTTTTCATTCAACAAAGTATTTTTAATTCTTAAAACCTGGTACCTACATTACCCACAATGCAATTTAGCCTTCTGAGTGACATCACCAGAGACATTTATGTGCAATTTATCAGATTACATGCAGCTTGTTCCGGAGACACAGAAGGCTTTATACCACTCTTTTCACATATGCAGTCTTTCTACGCAATGTGTTAAATTGGTGGAGTTACCCTTTAAAGGTGACAAAATCAGTCACCAAGGCATTATTTTGCTTGATTGACAGGTATCTTACCCTGTCATTCTCAGCTGTATAGTTTTTTTCATTTTCTGTCTCTAAACGAAAATGTTTCTTTTCTTTGTAGTCTTACAATTGTATCAATCCAGCGGTGATTTAACGCTTAAAACAAGCCGCACATGGCACCTTTGATGGTGACAAAAGCTAGACAATAAGCCACATAAATGGCACAACCACTTTACTCATTAACTCATTACCACACATTGACTAATGTCCCCTCTAAAGAGATAGGTGAGGTGTGTACCTAGCAGCTTAACACAAGGCTTCACTGCAGGCTGTGTGTGCGTGTGACTGCACAAGTAAATGTGTGTTAAGACAGGTAATAGCCATGAGGCTGGACTCTCTGCCTTTAGCTATCTGTGTGTAGGATCAGTCCCAGGCCATAGAGGATCACACTGGACCATTGTTATAGTATGGGGGAGGGATGGCTCCCCTGAAAGGGACCCTAATCTGGTGTGTGTAAAGTTGGGGTTTGTGGCAGAGCAGTGAAATGAAGTCTGCCGCAGAGAGGAATGACACAAAGCTTTGAGGATGTGTAAATGACAAACATCATTTTGACACACAATGAGTCGGATCACATTTACTATAGGACTTCTGTAAAGCCACATACATATTTCAGCTGACATCTGTTGAGCCTAAATGCACTCAAAAAAGTTCTGTAAATGTACAGAAGTTTTGGCAGAAGAAAAGAACTCAAACATCAAGAGGAGGAGTGCTTTGGTGCTGTGGAATTATTTCTTTCAGAATACTAAATTATTAATGAATTTGCACACAAACAGATGAATGTTACAGTGACGTCCTATCTCCTCTGAACATGAACATTCCGAGCATCATACAGGATCACACGAGTTTAGTCTTTTTCAAACACTTTTCTCTTTGAAATTTAGAGGAATAAAAGAATTTGCTGATTTTTTTTTAATTCAAAGACTTCCCCCTTTTAGATTTTTAAACCGAAATTAACCAGCAGTCACGGCTCAAGCTATCCAGTCATTCAGATAAACATGTGGAGCGGTTCCAAAGAGACGCTTCATGGTGCTCTCTGGAAGTCTTTTATGGATGAAAAACCCTTCAAATTGTGCGTTGTTCTTCTATGACTCATTTGAATTTAAATGAATATAAAACTGCATGTATAATCATATCCCTAATCTAGAGAGACTCAAACCAACATTCCGTTGCTGTTCCTCCACAGAACATGTGAACGTTTCTGTTGAGTTGACTTATTCTGCCACCTTTTGGACAAATCGGACAACTACTTTAGCTCTGTGACGACTTTTCAGGAGGTCTTTATGAAGCTCTGATTAAGCACAAACATGAGTTCCACAGACCTCCGTGCAACTCATCCGGGGATCCATGCACTCGTGATTGTTAATTTAGTATTAAGCTGTGTGTAATGTAACCTGGGAATGTTGCTCTGCTCAAAAATCTGCAAGTGCATCCTCTGAATTGAATCATTGGTGACTTGTAGTTGCTTAATTCATAATAACAGAAAAATAATAATGGATTTAACATCATATGCATATAAAGACATGTGAGTCTACAGTCTGCTAATGCACTGTTGGCCCTTACTCCATGTCAGGTTCAGTCTGTATCTAGCATGGGAACATGCTGCACTCTAGTGGTCAGATTACAGAACTGCATGATAGTACATGATGGCTATAAAATACGTCATTTCATAACATGATACAGCATTCTGGTCGGTGTAATTAAATCACTCACGACCTGGGTGAAAATACGTCTCTGGATGTATACAGGTTCTATTTGTTTTTCTCTCCACGCAACTGAGAAAAGAAGAGGAGGGTAGAGTTTCCTAGTAACCACAAAGTGAGAACTATTAACTCAATCGTTTTCTATATTTCTTTTACCAATAGATAGACTGAAATAGAAATTCAGGTTCAGCGCTATGTTGGAATGCAGAGTGGATATATTGTATTTCATTTCACAAAGTGAAGTGAGCGAGAGTGAAGTTCTGGAAGTTATGGTGTTGAGTTATTATCCCTCATCCAAAGCTGAAGCATGAGAGAAAAAATAATCAAATCTCCCGGTGGGTACAATGACTGACACAAAGCCTGAATAACAACATGAATAAAATATATATATTTTAAGCGTGAACACACAGGAGTTGATTGCACAAAAGCTTTGTTCATTTTCAATTTTCACTTGGAAAACATTGGAGCATTTTATTTTAAAGAACACGTTCACGCGATAATAAAAATTCTGCCATTATCCCAAATTATTATTATTACTTTCGCACTTCCGACATTTTCTGTTTTTCCCATTTTGTGGTCCTCCAAACTTCACTTGAACTTTCCATCTGAACGAGGCTGAGGAGATGATGACAGAATTTAAATTTTTGGTGAACTTATCCTGAATAGAAGTGGACATGTTGCCCATTATTATTGCATTCTATTACATACAGTATTTTGAGACCTATTGATGTCTATATGCTGCTGTCTTCATGGCAGCGTCTTACTTTACATTGTTTAGATCTGCAGAGAAGAACGCGAAGAACAGTTCGCGGTCGAGATGCGAGCAGCGTTTTTTCTTCCCATTTGTTCTTCTTATTAACTTATGTACTCTGCATATGGTTTAAGAACGCACATAGAGCAGTATTTTATCAACTGAAAAAAATAAAGTTTTATCCAAGTATCAAGTAATAATAGATATGCTAATCCTGTTTCTAACAGATTCTCTATTCCTATTTTTATAACCGATTTAAAACGAAATAAAGCAAAAAGTTTTCTTCAGTATTATAATACATATAAAACGTGTACTGTAAACTGTGTTCATTACTAATCTAATGCTAAAGATGGACTTTAACAGCAAATATTCATGATGCTGAATTTTTGTTAACTGTAAAATAAAAAATACAGTACCTTTTAATGTATACGAATATATAACATTATAAATTAAAAGTCTGCCGTATATGCTAGAAAGTATTAATACTACTAATAGTAGTAATAAATCTATTGAAAAATATTGATTCTGAATGGATTGAATACTCATTTTCCGTAGTATAGACCAGGACCAGCTGTGTTCCTCACACACGCGCCACACCACCAGCTTAACCAACAATATGCAATAGTTTCTATTGTTTTCTTTCATCACAAGTTGTTGATTTGTACTTGTAGTATCGGTCATGGTATTAAATATTGATATTTTTCAAGGTATTGTATCGTTTTGTAGGAAACCACACAATCTTTGTAACTGAAGAATAAAAGCCTTACAATGCGTCTTTTGTTTGTTTTTCTTTACCTTTATTGAACACAAACATTTCTGGCAGAATGCAAAGTCAAGATGTGTTTTCCTTCTTTCCTCAGGTAGTAATCAGTATTTACACCGGTGACAGTGGACAGACAGACAGACAGACAGACAGACAGACAGAGGAGTGGGAGCCAACCAATGTCTGAGCGACAGTAAGAGCTCTGGATCAAAAACAGTGACAAGCTGCTGTCTGACTGAATGTGAAAGCAGATGGATGTTTTATTATTACTGTTATTATAGGTTGGTACACAGTTGTGTGTTGGTGTGAGACAAAGATCGCTGGCAGGATGTTTTTCTCTTTTTCAAACCCTGAAAAATTCATGATGCTTTGTCTCCCTGCAAATGCGGAGCAGGATGAAAAAATCTGCTGGATGTCTTTTTTCTGTCTGAATCAAATGGCAGCCTCAAAGGGAAAAATACAAGGTTGTCTCTGTATTATTCCTGCACTTTTGAGCTAAATGTACAAGAGAACTGAACTTTCTCACACGGTGTCCTCCACAAATGAATTTGTGGGAGCCGCGAGTAGAGAAAGTTTTCATGTCAACTTGCACAAGAACTTGGTCCCACAATTGCAATTCCAGAATATTTTCCAAGCTTGATTTTTGGACTAAACAAAAAGGCTCACATGGTTCTTTTTGTATATTTTCACACTGTATTTCAGCAGAAACAGTAAAACTTGCGTACGACACATCTCCCTTTTGTTTTCTATATTACATTTCAGAGCTTTGTGAAGCAGAAACAGTTTTCTTTTGAAGCAACAAATGAAAAGTTTGGGGGAACAGGACACAAGTTACACAACACTTGAAAAAAGGTCAAATACAACTTTCATTATTATTTCCATATCGAAAACTGTGATAATAGTATCCTGTTCTTAGTTTGCATGCTTGCTCTGACAAATCCAACAATTTCAGATAATTTAGAGAATATGGGACCTGAGCAAAGTGTCATCGTGTCTTAGATGGAATGGTTTGCTGGTTGTTGTTCTCATGTGATGCCAGCTATCTATCACGTGTCAAGTGTGTCCAAGTGATTTACTTTAAGGGTAATTCCGGTTTATCACGACTCTTATTTTTGCAGATTTCAGCATTATTTCTATTTGTTTTTCTAACACTGTTCTTACCAAATTAATTTGCGAGATCGTGGTCCTACCAGGTGAGACAAGCAAGCAGTCAGAGAAGTTGTCAGTCACTTTATTTTGAAATAAAAGTGAAAGCGAGCGCAACTGAAATACCGGTAACATCTGCAGAGTGGTATTTAACGTCCTCTCACTTCTGTTAACCAGCAGAGCCGCGCTATCTGAGCACGCCAATGGAGTCATGTCGCTAACTATAGTGGATGGCGATGCTGATTAAACAAATTGCTCTTCCTCAGGTGTCGTACACAATGCAGCTTCTGTTATATCCAGCGGCATTGCAGATGAGGAGCTTGAGCCCAAAAAAAAAAAGAGCTAATGAAATATTGTTTTTTAAAATGTCCAAATGGAGAAATCGATGGGTTATTCCAGGTCTGGCTATAGTCGAAAATCTCAAAGTTGAGAAAACACATTGCATTTAACATCGTCAGTCTCAATTGTGTAAATAGACTTTTTTTTTGCAAGGTCATCCACTCCTTGTTCATGTGTTTATTGTTCTTGTTCACAATGTGTCATTTTGCATTTTGAGGCTGCAGGACTCAAGTTCTTCTACAGTCTCTTCAAGATGACCTCCAAGTGGGGAGACACAATAACTCAGATTTGGTCAAACTCAATGAGCAGCTTAAAAGAAAGACTAAAATAGATTGTGTATTTATTTTTCTACCAATTCAACGAACCCGAGGTCTAATTATCCTCGAGTTTTTTTTGTTTTTCTTTTGCTGAAAATATTATTTATGCATGTCGGAATTTGTGTACCTGTGTGCATTGGTTCTTGTCAACAAGACCTCGAATAGTGCACAACTACACTGGGTCAAAATAGTTGGATTGTTTCTTTTCTTTCTTTACAACCTGTCTGACTGCCTGACAGGAGATGGCGCGGAGGACGGCGGTGGTAATACGGCTAGGCGAGATTTTCCAAACCCTAGATGACAGCTTGTTCACAACATAAAATTGAAAACTGCGCCCGAAGATAACTGTGGTTTGCAGAAATGTAAATGCCAATGTTTATGCTTTATTATTTATTGGGCAGCTTTTAGGAGATGTTTCCACCTTCTCAGATCTCAAGTAACTTTGTGAGAACACTGTTCATGAAAAAGATAGAAAAGATGGAAAATCCTATAAAAAAAAAAAAAAGAAAGAAAAAAAGATAAACCAGAATCATCCTACACGGACAGTGAAAAGGACCCATCATCGATAACGGAACACATTGTGAAAATACGACACAATTTAACTGTCTTTTTTTTTCTTTTTTTTTTTACACCTGTGGAATGTAGTGAATGGAAAAGAAAATCGGCAGGAAGAGGGAGATGTGAAAACCTTTAATGGACAGACACTGAGAGGAATGGAATGCATGCCATCATTTTTCTTATTCAAAGGCACTGTGTCTTTCCAGTTGGCTGCTGTCAGACTTCTGTACGTTGACGTCAGGAATTCAAACTATCAGCTACATCTTTTCACAATCAAACTATTTGCTCAACTCTATGACAAAGGACACAATGGATTCACACATTCACAGTGTACTAGCTTGCAGTCTAAAGTAGGAGGAACACTGTACAAAGAAAAGATGTTTTTTTTTTTCCTTTTTTTTTCCAAAACTTTTCAAATCCACAGCGGGGCACTATGGCTTGCGAAAGAACATTTCGAAATCTTTTCATTTTTACGTTCAATGCATAAAAAGAAACCTTTAAACTCCACAGACCAATTTTCCTTCCCGCTTCGTTAAAAGAGACATTTCTTCTTCATTCATTTTTGGACCACTGAAAGGCTGTGATTAAATGGCTTGAGAGTGTACATTCATTTACAGACACAGAAACGGAATTAGTCCCTCTAATTTAAGCCACATGTTCGAGTTATGTCAGTCAGCACAGTTCTCATCGAATCCTCAGAACCTGTGACTTTTTCTTAAAGTTTGGCCGAACTTATTCTTGTAGTTTAACTCGACGGTAATCTTAAGTAAAGGATTGGTAACACGGTCACCTCTGTGTTTCTGTTCAGTGTGCATGCTGAGATGTTAACATGTGCTAAATAACCACAACAAGCTGATCTTCACCGCTATTACAAGAGTTCAATGTGGACTAGTTGGCGTTCTGAGCTGGTATGTAACTGGTCTTAGCTGGACAGAGAAACTCTGCTGCTGGTGAGTGTCATACATAAGATCACAGCCGTTGGGTGAGGATGTCAGCATGTGCTCGGATTTACCATGATGATCAGAGCAGGACTAGCATAAGCTTCCTCCACTGGACGGATGGTTACGCAGCAGGCTGATGATGAATGCTTGACTTGCTTATGGAGCATTTTTGGCAGTGTTTTTGCTGGTGAGACAGTTTAACCTGACTTTCGTAAGTAGAGAAACAACCATGAAAAGAAATATATTTCCCACAAAGTGTTCTTTTTTTCTCTTTTTTTTCTTCTCTAAAAAAGAAGCTTCATTTTTGCTTAATTTTTATTCTATTGTTTCCCCTTTGAAAAACCCCTCTTAAACGCCTCGAGGCTTTTAGACTTTAACGTCTGCATTGAAATTAGGTAACAATCCAGGATTAGACTAACCCGGCCAAACACGGATGCTGCAAGAATGCTAATCACTGCCACATGCACAACGAAATTCATTTTCCTGGCCGGGCTTTTCCTGGTTTTATCATTTTCATGGTTTTTGTTTCAGCAGTAAAATGATTACATGTATTTACATGAAATTGAATACACTACAGCTGCCTAGCATGCTACGTTCAGTTATATTGCTGTATGAGGGTATTGGACATGTACAATGAACAGATACATTTAAAGGAGACACAGATGATGATCATGGAATCAGTCCTCTCACCGAAAGAAATCGCTGCAGTCCTTTAAAGTGGTACTGCCGAAGTCAAACTTGTCCAATTCCTAGACAAATGTTAAATAATACAATGTGTGCGCTCTGTTTGTGGCTTTCTTTAACTCAACGAATCCTGATTTAAGCGTGTCTTCGATCACGAAAAACATCAACATCTGTAGGCCAACTGCGGCTCGTTTAATAACTTCCAGACTTTTTTCCAGAGAATTTCCAGTAAGTGGACCTTGTGCTGCGAATATGTTGATAAGGTGAATGTTGAATAAAGTGATCAACTGTACTAGACCTACAATACGTGTCACATCACTGCAGGCACAAGCTAATTAATGACGGAGATGAAAGGTGGTGGAAGCAGTGGTGACACAAACGCACACTGACATCAGTCGTGGTGAAAGAGAGAAGGCGACGGCCGAGGGCGTCAGATGTTTGGTGTAGAAATCTCAGCAAGCCGAGCCCTCAGACCGATCATTTATAAGCAGTGAACAATAGTGGTTAGCACAGAGAAGGCAACAATGGCTATGAACCGGAGAAGAAGGTAAATATGGTTAACCCCAGGAAACAAACAGAATAGGATATTCGAGACCAATTGCAGGCAGGGGAAACTGGTGTGTCAAGAATTTAACGAGTTTGCCTTGCGAGGGGCTTGTTTACTTTCGACAAACTTGTCTGCCTCTCAGTCCAAACCTGCTGACTGAAATTGTTCTGGCGGAACATTCATGGCCCTTTGAGTCACTGTTAAAAACCCCGAACCGCAAATCAGGTAAAGAGCTGGTCCGAAATGCTTAAAGGAGATATCTGGAAAGAGTGAGTTGTACGCATGTGAGAGAGGAGGAGATAAAAGCGTGTTCTTGCAGTGACCTAAAGAAATTACAATATAAACAGCTCAAACATAAGCTGTTTCCCAGCTTTCGAAGAACGTGGTTTATAGGGGGTTGGCATTGAAGTCTAGCGAGCTCCCGAGATGAGGACGGACTGCAGAGGATTCACCTCAGTGTAATTTCTAGTTCAGCTCGTGAACTTCACATGCACCAAAACTAATAGGTGGTCCTCATCGACATGGGAGGGCAGAAATGACCAGTTCAGGCATTTCATTTCATGGCAAACAGTGTGCCAGTGTGTTACTGGGAAATCTATCCATATAATTTAATTAACATTTACTCCAAGAAGAACCTGGCTTCTTTTATTAAAATCCTCCAGCATCTTTTTAGATTGATCCTGCTCACATAACATACAGCGGTATATTTGGTCACATGATCATTTTCTGACTTCACGAGTTGATGAGGACAGAAAGCAGTGTGAACAATTGACCGGTGGATTATTTAGGATATACAAGTGACAAAGGACACACCAGAAGTTTCCATCAAATTTAGGCAGAATAATGCAGTATTTGCCCTTCGGATTTTAAAACCCAAGCTGACCTGCACTGAGTCTCGATAATTGGACTGTAAGTGATGTGGCCCCCTGAAAAGAAACACAGCTTTAATCTTCAATGTGACCATTTCTTTACCCGAAACCCAACAAAACCCTGTCTCCTTAAAAAAATATGTTCATATACAGCTCAGACGAAACAGCAAATACATTTTGAAAAAAACTTAATGTCATCCTGATTGCAATATCTGACATCGCATTTTTAATGAACGTATCTGGGGACGTAAAAAAACAGTCACTGGCGTTTTATCTCATTTGCTTTCCTGCAACGTCCACTGAAGCATGACAGACGTTTTTTATGGAGATGTTTATCCAACTTAGAGGACTTGGTTAAGGGTTAGGGAAAGATCTGGTTCATTACGACTTTCTTTACAAGATCAAACTCCACAGCGCTGTGTCCGCATTGGAGAAAGGTCTGGCTGCACCCATAACCATCTAGGTATGGGGGGAAAAATGCTCGGACTCGTTTGCATTCCAAAGTCAGGAATGAAGCATTGGTGTCGCTGCAAAATCTGAACTTGTTTTGCAGGTGTTTTGGGCATGCGAGCCCTGGCATCAAAATGGCCCATTGCGCTGTTAGCGACCAGGTTATGTTGAGGGCAGCTTGCCATTTTTAGAATAAAGGGTTGTTAGGTTTTGGAGATGGTTGTTGTTTTCCGTAGCAACGAGGATTTTAAAAATGGTAACACGCAGATAGCAGAAAGGGAAGAGAATGACGTTATCCTCGTTTCTTTCATAATGTATTCGCTGAAAGCATTTACCAATATACACGTACTGTATAAAGAGACCTTTTAGAGAGACAGGGTCGAAACCTCTGAACCTTGATTCTTAACAGCGTGATAAATCTCTCTCCCGTGTCTTCTTTTGCTTCTCATAGCTTTAGGCTAAATGATTTTTCTGGACCAGAACCATATGGAAACAACGTTTAAGGAAAAAAAAAAAAAAAAAACGTCTAAGGAACCAAATGACAGCAACATGTACAGAAATACAGTAACTTTGCAAAAAACAGGCATGCTATATTCTAATCTAGCCCTGGAAATAACACATTAAAAAAAAGCTAAATAGGCAGTAACGTCTGCACATTATTTAAACACAACAAAATATCGACAAAGGAATAAAGACCCATAATTCATTACCACGATGATGACCATACTGCATTAAGAATAGTAGTATCGGTAATGTACCAGTCTTATTTGTGTGTGTGTGTGTGTGTGTGTGTGTGTGTGTGTGTGTGCGTGCAGTAATCTGTGAAGTAAAGCTACAGTCCAACCATGTTCATCTAGAGGAAAATAGTATAGATTCTGCTCTGTATTAAACAGCTGATCGATTTAATATTACATACAGGATAGAGGGTGAACTACAAGTATGAATTTCTCTTTTTTATGTGACAAATTAACAAATAGAAATTGACGTAAAAGGAACTAAGGCATGTGCATGAGGTCTTTACATTTTCCTGGTCAGAAGACACTAGAAAGAGACCCATGATTTCTTTTTTTTTTTTTTTCCTGTTGCTTTTTGTTTTTTCTGACGGGTGGTGTGTGACATTGCTTTGAGGTTTCAGTGACTGTGACCCCCCCTTTTTTCAACCCGAAAACAAAAACACCCCACACCCGACCACCCTCCCCACCCCCAACCGCCCTCTTCTTCCCGCTGCTCTCGGACGGGGAAATTACGCTTTACTCTCGTTGCCGTTCGTTTGGGGAGCCTCGTTGGGAACCGTCTTCACCTCGGCCGTGGCGTTCTTCACCTCCGTCTCGCCTTTGGCCTTATCGTCCTTCACAGTCTTACCGCTACGGCAACAAACGCAGGAGCGAGAAAAAAACAGAAGAGAGACAAAAAAAAAAGAGAGAGGAGATTCTGTTAACGGCGATTCACTAAGTCTTTCTCTCACAGCTAGACTGTCTGCTCTGAGCTGGCTTTTGTGTCATTTTTCAAAGAAAGAAAGGGAAGAAAAAAAAAACATGGGGGGAAAAACATGCAAGATGCTTTGAGGGAATTTGTTTTCCCTCCTGGAACTGAATGCATTTCACACATAATGGGATCAAGCTCACTATCCTAGCCAGACATCAAATAAGAGTACATGGATGTCACAGCTATTTTCAAGGAACAATGGATGCCGATGTGGAATGAGACAGGGCTGGTACAGTAGGCACAATGCATGAAGGAATGAAAGACTGAGGCATAACCTACAACACAAACTACAATACACAAGAGGATTACACGCCGTCTGGACTGAGCCAAGACACAATGGAAAGAGACTTTAAAGCTGTACTTCACTTAAGTCGAACATTTTCTGGTGTTGGCATATGTACGCCTGGCATATATTCTCCAGTAATGTGCTGCTGCTGCTTCCATTTTGAAAATTATGCTTCACCGCTGTGTCACACACATTCATCTCTTCTGCCCTCAAATAGCAATTTTAATCAATCTACTTCTCTCTCTTCTGCTGACACATATACACGCTCTCTGCGGGCCCTACAGAGTTAGGCCAGGAACTGCCCCAAATACAGGACCCATAAATACATTTAAACCTCGCAGACTTCAGACTGAGACAGACTGTGTGTACATGTCTTCATGCTAGAAGTGATCTTTGAAAAACTTTGGTCCCCGATGTTACTTTAATAATGCATTCTTGTCTATACAAACAAGCCTGAAGTCTGAAGGTCACTCTACTAACATCCCCTGGAGGCTGCGGTGATCATTACACCCCACAACAGGCCGATGTGAAGTCCGGCCCGAGGGTTAAAAACACAGAGTCTGAAAAAATACATTAACTCCCTTGAGAGCATTGTCAGCATACTTCATGGCAATTGCTGACAATTTTACTTTTTACCCGTCAAAGCTTTTTTTTTTTTTTTTCCAACAGATGAAGCTTAATTCAGTTTGAATTAGCTGAACTATGAGAGTAGATTTATAATATCAAAGCATGATGGACTGGTTTAGAGAACAATTGATAACACTGCACATTTTTAAAGCTGAGAGTCTGGGATAATCCATCTTAAATCCTCTCCTCTATGACCAACTCGATGCAGCATCTGACCGTTAAAGGGACATTCACCTTATTTATCCATCTACATCGTTTTGGTGTGAGTTGCAGAGTTTTGTAGATATCGACAGTGGAGGTGTCTACCCTCTTTCAATGATCAATTATTAATCTTCAGAAATAATGACCCGGTTACTCAAGATAATGTACACATTATTTTATTTCTACTGGCAAAAAAGTATTTTTGGGCCCCAGTGCAATGTTGTCATTACATGGTTTGGCCACTACTCAGGTTGGCTTCAAAGCCTGATGCAGGAAGCAGGAAGTAAACCTCGATGGCTTCCTACTTAGCTGAGCTGTAACATTGGCTAGCTCAACGGTGACGCACGCTGGATAGATAAATAACACTACAGACACGAGGAAAAATATGTATTTTTGTGATTTGAGGTTGAAGTGTCACTTTAAACTGTAAAACGCTTCCACTTCTTTGTCGATCTAAAGTCAATGGGCACTACATTGCTCTCTTGGAAGTGAATTATACTTCTAACTAATGCACTGTAACCAGGCTATTTGTTCTCTTGAATGCTCTCACACGTTCAAGAGTCATTCAGAGCTATTAAACCTGGTTTTGAAACTTTGTTTTGAACCTGCTGAATAGCGACATCATAAAAGACATTCTGTATGTGATCTGAAGGCCCCTATAGTTTGTGGAAAGACATATCTACAAAGACACATCTCTGATCAAGAGAGAGAAACGGGTCCTGAGGAAGAGTGTGTCACTCAGAAATCCAATAAACCCTCGAGAAGCCTGACAAGACATTTCAGTGCTGGGATGCTGAAGAAGGATCACCACATAGATCAGTGGGAGAGCTCTGCTTCAGTCTTGTCAAAGAGTTATGAAGAAAAATCCCCCCAATGACAAGTTTGGTTATATCAAGGTGATGTTGAGCTGACAAGAGCCCTGCTTCCAACAAGCTCTCAACTCCCCATACTTCATCACTGACATCTTCCTCTGGCCATCTGAGTGAGCAAAGTACAAGACGAAGGAGGCGGAGAAAGAGGACTGATTGTCAGTAAGCCTCTGTAATTCGTCTTCTGCCATAGCTTTCTCATCATCCTCACAGGGTGTCAGAAATCAGGAAGATCTGCAAACTCTGTTGGGGCAAAAACCTACAAATAATAAGCCTTCAGAGCGCCTCGTATGAGGGCTTTCTACAGGACAGAAAACGTCTTTCTGAGATCGGTATTTTAAATGGTCTTCAGTATCCATTATCAAAATGTGGAGGACACAGAGCAGTGAAGAGGCACTGCTGGAGGTCACTTTGTGACAAATATTTAATTTACTTGAACAAGCTCATTCAGCCTTGCACGACTGAGAGGGACTGTGTTCTTCTGAAGAGTGCTCCACGAGAAGGTTCCTCTTCACTTTTGGTGAACAAGAGTTTGTCTTTTTTTGGTGTGCAGAGAGACTCCAGCTGAAACACTGCAGCATTGTGGTTCATATTTAACTACAGTCAGCTATAGATCACATGCTGTGGTTCACGGCAGGTAAATAAAGAAAAAGTATGACTGTCTTAAGTTTGTCAAAACAAACTGAGGGCATAATGGACATTTTCTTACACTATGTGGACAGGCATATGATGTGAAGAACTTATATCCGTTCTAGTAATATGGCAGTCATCCAAGTAATGTGGGATCACCGAGGCATCATTAAACAGAGTCTAATGGGGCAAAACAAATGAAAAAAGAAGAAGAAATAAACTGAGCTATGATTTCAGCCAGATCATCTTACACAACTTTATTTGGAGATTTAAATATGTCCAAAATATTTAAAAAGAATTAAATGCAAAAGAAATGTTACAATTGGGTCAACGACTGAAATACTGGACAATAATCTGGGGTCACTTCTTATTAAAGCGTGACTCGTTCCCATGGGTTCATATTTGCATCACAATTTCATTTTGGACTCAGTGTTTTTAAAGCTGCTGTGAGCTTCACTGTCATTTAAGATAATTTCCTGTCCATTTTGCAGTTGGCAGTCCCCTCCCTTCTCTCTACGTCACGGCATGAACCTGCACCAGAGGCAGCAGCAAACAATCCTGCTCAAACAATGGTCACTGTTGGAATATAGAGCTTTTTAACTGTAATAAACTACTGGTACTTACAGTAGAATTATTATTTTTTTTTTTAAAGTACACACATCAGCATCAAACGCATTATCCCTCCAAGCAAAGGAAGACTCTACTATAATGGTCAGAGTTGAAGCAAAAAATTGCGCTAAACTAAATTTCAAAGCCTGCTTTCATTTTCTCCAAAGTTCTACCAACTTCATCTGGACTTCTTCTTCATCTTGATCCTCTGATTGGTTGTTTCTCGCCCAATTTTGACTTGACTTCGACTGTCGTACTCCCTAATCTTGGCAATCACCTTCGTAAATTGCACGTCTACACATTCCTTCGATGTTCTCCACATTAGAATCGCTTTATATATTTATGTATGTTATATCTGCCAGTTCTACATTTACGATAAATACTGGCGGTGCTGCTCGTACCGCAGATATCGCTGAAAAACCTGGAGTGTGAAGTTGTGTGTGTAAGTAAAAAAAGCATCATTCCGCTGCATGTTGCCCAGAGTGATGCAGCAACATGTTAATCGGTGAAACGTAAAGAGGCTGTATGGCAGGAGAGAAATGGACTCTGTGATGTGAGCAAACAAACAGGTGGAGGGTGGAAGGGTGGAGGCTGAATGGAGACAGACATGCGCTGGCGGCATCCCGACGGATTGTGTGATTGTGCCGTTTGATTTATCAAATGTTGCATAGCCAACATTTGGCATTCTTAAAGGAAAATTCCACCCTAAAATGTTGCTACGATTAGAAATCAACCTGAGGAGGCGTTCAGCAATAAGGTGTTGCAGATAGCTTACTTTAGAGTGTGCATTTCTTTTATTTTCTCTACCTAATTTTGTTAACGGGTATTTAAACCCCCCACCCCCCAAAATACTTAAAGGTTTCCAATAAAAAGTGGATGTATGTAAAGCTACCGTATTACTGGCTATTCATGCAGCTTTTTGAAAACTGGGTCAAGCTACATTCACAGCTGTGCTCCCTCTTCAAACCGATGTTTCGGTCTCTCGCTGCATTTCATTCAGGGATAATGAGGCTGTTGTTAGTGGGAACATTGGTATCTCTGCCTCTGGATCTTTTTCCTAAAATATATATAGTTATTGAACACTGATGCCAAGCCCACGGCCAAACATATTTTCAGTGGGTGATCAGGCAACAGAATGAACTGAAAGGCAGCGGCGCTCAGAAGCGCTGATGAAAGTCGAAGAGACTGACACATTTTGCTGTTATTTTTAACCTCGCTTGTTTTGGAACACTCCTTCAAAATATAATGGAGATGAGAACCCTTTTGATCTGAGCTACATGAATGTTTGAGGCTGACGAGCAAAACCGCTGTGTCTGTATTTCAGGTCTTTAGGTCTACACACATACAGACATTATTGAAAACAAGTACTTCCCTCCGTGTTTTGGCCTCTCATCCAGACGCAATCATTTAGGTCACTTGAACGGAGATGTTTTGACAATGCCTTCTAAGTTGCAGATTTTTCAAAAACTCTGGTTTTGGGGTATGTTTTCAGTGTGTGCATGTGTAACAGATTGTTTGGGTAATGATGGCATCATCACCTCAATTTCAATTTGCACATGCTGATTGTTGCTTTGCATAAACAACACAGGAGCCAAGTCCTGACACTTCTAGTGTTCCCCGACGGGACCTTGTTTCTGCAAAAAACTACTGTCAAGGATGAGAGACAAAGACTTTTTTTTAAAACTTGCTTGAATTGTGCCATGATTTATACATATGATGTTTATCAATTTAAAACAGAATTTTACCAGTCAAGAAAGTCACAGTCTGTCACAAAAAAATAGTAAGATATCATTTAGTTTGCGTGAAACCATTCAGAGAGGTATCGTCACACTCTAGGTACATCACCGGCACCGACATGGCCGTCAACTTGGCACAGAAGAAGTATCAAGAAACAAATCTGGCCGTATATAGTGTTAGCCAGTAGACGAGACCGGCTCTTCAAGGGTTCGAGTGTGGGTTTTTGGTGAGCGTTTAAACGAGACATCGATGCTCATGAGACTGTCAAGTGTGTGGTCTTTCTAAATACACACTTTCACAGTTTCATACTTGATTAGTTTGTATGACAAACTGTGGCTTTCTTGAGTTGGAAAAAATATATTTTAAATTGACAAACATATGTGTAGTTCATGGCACAATTAAAACGCAATCAAAATAATGTCTCTTGCCATTCACCACCACTTTTCTCTGAAATAAGGTCCCGCAGTGATCAACATGACTTTGCCTCTCTGTGGTGGACTACTGATGTGTTTACATTGGGTTAGCATTGCTCAGTCATGTGCATGGGAGTTGTCAAATACATAAAGGTGAAGAAAGAGGTGTAAAAATGCTACAAAAGACTAAATAATAACTAGTATGGTACATTCAGAATGTTGATCTCTAGTATTTGAGGCATCATTGATTTAGATTTAGATTTTATCGTCACCTATTGCTACAGCCATTTGAGTTTATTGAATAGTTTTTGCATTGTCATGTAGACATGTGTGAGGGGATAAAAAACACCTTTTAAAAACATTTGATACACATAGAGAAGACTTTAGGGTGGATCCTTCCTTTAAAAATGGCACACTTCCAGCTAGTGGGATGCTACCAGAGCAGAAGCTGAGGAGGTTGAGGGATGGGGATATGGCAGTGTTCATACTCATTTTGGGCCGGTGTGGTCGAGTCAGTGCACAGGGCATTGGGTGCATCCTTGGCCGGGCCGTCTACTTGTAAGTCCTTACTCTGGGTGCTGTCAGGGGCTTTGACTTGGTCGCACTGGCTCTGCTGCGCGTCAGCATTAGCAGAGGGCGGGCTGACTGGCTCTGAGGGTGTAGGGTTGGACGAGGGGGGAACTTTAGGGGTGTCGCTCAGGTCAACCAGGGGCCCAACATCAGGTTGGGTGTTAGCTTTAAGCGAACTGGGCTGGGCAGCAGGACTGTTTTTGGGGGAGGACTTGGCAGGGGCAGCTTTGGTTGGGCTGGAGGCGCTGGTGGTTAGCGTGGTGCACTCACTAGCAGGACTGCTCTGTGCCGTGCTAAAGCTCTCGGCAACTGAGTTAGTAGCAGTGGAGGGGAGCAAGTTTACCACCGGGGAGGTGGTGTCTGCAGCGGCAGGCCTGTTTGAGGGGGAGGAGCGGGACAAATGAAGGAGGAGGGGGAAGGGTGAGGTGAGGGAAAGGTGAGGTGGAGAAAGAAAAAGGATAACGAGAGAAATATAAGGGGGAGAGTGCAGGTCAGGGCATAAACAAGGCAGAGTGAGTGCAACTGTGCTGCTGTGAAAAAGTAAAATCTACAATCAAAGTGTTAGCAACAAAACATGTGTGAAGGAGTAAACTAAAAATTACAAAATAAATTATAGGAAGAAGGTTGGAGTTTTGGGATTAGGGTGCTAATAAGGTTTTCAAAATAAAACAAAGACCCAGAAGATAGCAGGGTTTGTGTCTTGGTCTGAATGGGTCTAAATGGGTTTTAAGTAGCTTGGTAGCCCCAATGTGACACTGTTACATTTTGGTGTGAAAGGACAGACAGGTACCTATAGAAATTAAAAGTCTTAGAAAGTCAAAGGCCCCTAACAACGTACAGCAGTAATTAAAAGTTTTTACTTTTAGGCCTTTCAGCCAAACCCGTAAAAGATAGGCCAAAATTAGGGATGCCTCTCGACTGAAGAACTGGACCTGTTCCATACTCACTCAGGTTCTGTCAAAGGTGTGGTCTCGTTAGGCTCGGTAGGACCCCCTCCTTGGTTCGGGGTGTGTTCCTCCTCCGTTCTCACCTCAACAATGGGCTCCTTAGACTCGTCTTTCCTGTTGTCAGAGGGCAGCACACAGTTAACGAGCTAATACGCTGACTTTATTTGCTATTAATATGTTACATTGCATCACAGAAGGGAGTGTGGCTTGCTATTCTGGGTCAGACATGGGACTCGAGGTGTCCCACATACACGGTGACGCACATGTCTGCCCACCCCACACAGAAAAGCCTATTTAAAGGAACATTCTATCCATCAGCAGCGATGTAAAAGTTGTGGTTAAAGGCCTATAACATGCAAAAACCATTGGAATAGTCCTTTAAGCTGTCAAGCATACTCTTTCATTCCAACATTTGATCATCCTCCACCTGCATCCACCTGCAGGCTCTGATTGTAGCTTTCCCCAGGGGGCTTGTCTGTTATAATCCCGCTGCTCTGTGATTGTGCCGAGCTTTAAAGTGTTTGCTTGCCGCGAGTGACAGCTCGGTGCCGAATATCAACTCGGCACATACAATGATTCATTTTTTCAATAAATCTGTTTCATGTGAGCTGTTGGGTTGAAATATTTATTTGTTGTGCCGTGTCGTGAAGTTTGCGACTGGCACAATGAGAGACAGTTGAATATATTGAACAGAAGTTCTGATCAAACAGTGGCTGAAATGCAAAATTGACACGATGAGATGTTTACAACAGTTACCTGTGAGATACAGAGACACTGTTTTTACTGGAAAAGTCAACTTCTCTGCTTGTTTTTCCACTGTTTTTATTTACTTATTACACATATTCAACTTCTTAGTTATTTTACATGAAAAAAAATCACTGCAGATGGACTGGGAAAATTCATAAAGTAACATATTTACAGAGATGAACCTGACAGGTGATCGTATTTAATTCATACATCTATTTTTTCGCTGTTTTATTGAACATTTATCAACAATAATATATTGTACTTTACATCATTTTGACTGCAAAATCTGATGCGTATTCTTTAGAGTTTATTACAGGCCATTGTGTCGTATGGTGATACACAGGATTTTTCTGTTTTTACTTATTTTCACCTTTTTATTCTGTGAGAATCTGAAGTGACGTCCTCAAATACATTGTTTCATCTAACCAACAGTTCAATCCCCCAAAACTCTTTATTTACTATCAAAAATGAAAAAGAAAGGCGGCAAATCCTCACATTTAAGAAGATGTTTGCCATTTTTTCTTAAAAAAACTTCAACGATTAACAGATTATAGTTGGCGGTTCATTTTCTTCTGATTGACCAACTGATGATTCCACTAATCTTTGCAGATCTAATGTGGTTTGGTACTGGGCAGGTGGCAGTAGGATTTTTGAGTATTCAAAAAAAAAGGATGAGGATGAGTTTAACTTACGTGAATGCCGCCTTGCCCTCCTCCATGTCCTTGCTCTTAGCCCCGGGCCCGGCCTTCCCACAGAAGTTCACAGCGATGCACATGAGGAGTCCGCACTTGTTGAGGAAGTAGCAGGTGACATCCACGCCCACCAACAGCAGGAAAAAGACAACAATGAGGATGCCTACGATGGCTCCGGTGCCCAGGCCTGAGCCACCGTCCATGGCATCTGAAGGGCGAGGACAGGGGAGAAGGGGGGAGACACAAGCACAACAGGCAAGAAAGACAGGGGGGAGAAGAGGAGAGAGGAAAGGGTTTAACATGAAGGAGAGGGGACAGAAAGAAAGTTAGAAAAGGGAGAGGGAGAGAGACGATGAGGAGCGCAGTCAAGCTTTTAATACACTGCCTCAGGTTTTCAGTTATCAAGACCTCAAGTGTGTCGTTCCTCTAAAGGTGGAATGTGGAGACAAATCGTGCCACAGCAGCGGGAAACCAATACACCGAAACACAATAAACCCCTCATTTTTGCTTTTCACTTTAGCAACTCGGTATTTACTCTTCAAAATCATCATGGCCGACACACTTGAGGTGTTCAATTTCACACACAATCACATCACTTCCAAAGATTAAAAAACACACTCAGAACTTGTTGGTGAAAAGACACACTGGAGTCACGAAACGTCTATGGTTCTATACTGGTTTCTTTAGTAAGAGGTGGGTGATAGCATACTATATACAGACCAATTACATAATATATCGCTGTAGTACTATAATCCTTCAGTGCTAATGCCCCTGTTTGCCACATGGCTTTCATTGAACTTTCACGGAGGCTTGCGACATGTTTTAAAGGCCCAGTGCACATGATTTAGCGTCATCTAGCGGTGAGGTTCCAGATTGTACCACCACTCATCTCACACAGGTGGTCTCGAGCCAGTGTTGGGTTTGTCCATTCCGGGTTACTGCAGAAACATGGTGGTGCAACATGCCGGACTCAGTGGAAGAGGATCAGCCCCCTCATGTGAGGTCGCAAAAAACGTTCCGATGTTCAGGTAATTAAACGCTAAAGAAAACTTAACCACGATTATGATATTCTTCTTCTGCCAATGGTTCCCCTAAATCCTACACACTGGACCTTCGAGGCAATCATGTCTTTAATGGATATGGATTTCTGTACCAAATTTGATGACAATTCATCCAGTAGTTGTCAAGATGTTTGGCGGAAAAGGAAGACATCAGGATCGATCCTGTCTACTATGAATTGTGTTTATATACAACTCATTTGTTTTGTCGGTTAGGTTTTGAGGAAGGTGCAATTAACTACCAGGACTATGATTGAAGGAAGAGTGTTGTGTTATAATGGCCCATGAAATAATTAGGTAGGTGATTTGTTATTGCAAATTTGTACTATATGAAGGTAATTTAAAGGAGACAGGGTTGTTGAGATACTGTCTGCACGTTTTGTGCCAATCTAGTAGATGTTGAGATATTTCAGTGAATAAAAATCCCCATTGACCTGCCAATGTTGTCACATGTGTTTCAAAGATGATTTATGCACAAAGTTTGGCTATTAGTTAGCGAATGTTTTAAAAAATGGAACATCATTTCATCTGTGCTGCATTGTAGACACATCTTAAAATGTTAGAAACTTGAAAGAAAATGGAAGACATCGGTGGCGGAAACTTTCCCAACCTTAACATCATTCAATCAAAACAGTGTAAATACTTCACACTGTATTTACTCGATAATGCTTAATTTTAAAGATTTCTTGGCCTTGAAACAAAAGCCTGTGGTAAACAGTACAACATTATAGTGGAACCTTCGGTTTTAACATCCTGTGTTGGCTTGCTTTAGGAAACATTGCTTTATATAAAGAAAGATCCGTGTTTTTACCCACGATTTTCAGAGGCAGACCACTGGAATAAACATGATTTGTACTAACCATCAGCAGGGAACACATCAAAGATATGTGGTTCATAGGGCAGCCCTCTACTTAGAGCACAACTTGTACACACCCCGTAAAGAGAGTTCCCAAACTAATAGCTTTCTGATTTTTTTTTTCCGCAGTTCCCATTCAATCTTTTTCTGTAGCCGCTCTAAAACTTTCCTCGGGGAGCACAAAAGGTTAAAAAGGGTTATCTGAGCAGCTGTTTATCTCAACGTATGCAAGCAGTCATCACATTAATAATTCCACTATGAGTGCACAGTGCAAATGCAGGTTATTTTCTCCAACAGATTATTCCACACAAACAAATGCTCATGCAGTTTATAGACAGGATGGAGTAAACAGGATTTGGAGGTCCAAGGCAGCTCAGGCTTTTTCCAGCTTTGCATTTCAAGAACGGCTTTCTCCGCTTTCATCATTCGTTTTGCCATTTGATGACATTTTCTACAAACCCACGGACTATTAATTGGTAGCCACCTTTCTGTCTTTGCATGCAAGCCGCAAGTGCATTTTCGTACAAGATTATCAGCAGAGGATTGTTTTAGGGGAAAAAACAGAGTCCATGCAATCTTTCAGTGACCAGTCAGGCAATCACTTCTTACTATAAGTGGTTACTTATAGTATATTTTTTTTAAATAATGCAAGCAGCAAGTCTCAGTGCCGGCAGAGCTGCACAGGACAGCGTGCACTCGATTCACATGTTCTGAATTTAATTTTAGAAAAGCCACAATGACAAGCCATAAAAACTCTTTTAACCTCAGGCCAGATTTTTCGCCCCACACAGACGAAACACAAGCTACTTACCCACAATACTTCAAACAGGACAAACATCTATGGTACAATGTTTACTTACTCAGTGCTAAATGGATGTGCATGGACCCCAAAATGCAAATAATCACAGAAAAATGATTACAAACAATCACATCAGCATGCCAGCAAGTCTTCACAGGGTATGCCCTTTACATATTTTACTAATTGGGTAGTTATTTTTGCACATTTCACCGTACAGGCGCCCATGGAAGTAGTTTTTCTCCCCAAACTATGTGTTAATGAGAGCTCATTTAAAGGCAGACTGAGTAGGATTTTACAAAAAAAAACATGTATAGACTCTTGATAATGACTAGAAGTATATAGCGGTGTCTGTATCTACAGAGACCCTGCCCCTCTGTCTTTTTTTTTCTCATTGTACTGTGTTCTGTCCAAACAGCACACTATGAAAATGTAGCACTCAGGTACCAGATCGAGAGAAGCTGTTGAGCTGAGGAGATGGGGCCAACTATTAAATGCTTTTACAAACAACAACTGAAAAATCCTACTCATTCCACTTTTAAGAGATATCTTAGAGACCTGGGAAGCCATTAACCACGACAGCCCTGATGTTTTACAAAGTTGAGCGGAGTAAAAAACAACTTTTTTTCCTTTTCATTGGGGAATCAGAATGGTTGTCACCGGGCTGTTAATCCTGTGTGTCAAGAGGAAATCTGCATGAAGTTGAATCTTTCTCAATTTACCCGCATTTTGCTGCTGGGTGCCATTTGAGTCTGCGCTTTTAAAAGTCACCATGATGTTCTCCCATGAAAAGACATGAAAGTGGAACCGGATGCAAAGCCCGTTTTAAAATGTCCCCCCTTTATCAGTGGGTACAGTCAAATATCCTCATATAATATTGCCTGATTCATGCTCTACAATCACTGGCGATCATGGCACTAAATACATTTACCATGTCAAATCACCACAATCCATCGCCTGTCTGTCTTAAACACTAAATCACAACATTTATAATGTTTTAAACTGTTGCTTTTTTTTTTTTTAAATAAAAGTTAATTACTTAATAGTGCATTACTGCAGCACTTAATCTTTTCAGAACCCCAATGAGAGTTTTGGCTTCTCATTAAAATTAAAGACTCTCTTAGTTAGTGATGCTCTGCTCAAGGCAGTGAAGATTGTGGTTATCAATTGCTGGTGTCTGTTCAGGATCAAGTACTCATCAAGCTGTCTGCGGGAAGCGTGAGCACTTTGCAGTCTGGGGGCCGTCTGGGGGCCGTCTGGAAGTTCATGTAAACTATTATTATGAAAGTACGGATTAGGAGTAGGAAATAGGAACACTGCAAGTGTGATTTACAGTTTTTACTCATATATGTATATATAAAAATGGCCTCTCCATAGCCCAGAGCATACTGTAAAAGTGTAGCAGAAATAAATGAAAAAAAGACATTAGCACAGTAAGGAAAATGATAAGTCATGTCCCTTACAATGCTGTGCCCATTGTGTTATTTAACGCTGTTATCTCAAAAAAAAAATAGGCCAAATGTAGACAATGCACTGTCACATCAGTACGTTTCCTGCAGCGACAGAAGACTTTGATCTAAACCATCAACTGTAAAAAAAAAAAAAAGAAAAAGAAAAAAGAAATCAGGATTTAGTGTCAGTTCTGCCAAATGAATGTGCAGGAGTGTCTGTAGCTGCTATTCTGCACCGCTGATTGATCACAAAGACGCACATTTCTCATAGAAGAGAAAAAGCTTCCAGTTTTTCCACCGAGAGTTGCCTCAAAGGACCTGACTGCAGTGAAGCAAGTGGTTTGTTACACTCCTGCATGTGCCCTTTAATATAATATGTATAACCAACTGCGCTTCACGACTTCAACATCTAGAGTAATAAAACCACTAATAAATGTTTCCAACTTCCCACTCTTTGTGTTAATGATTCTGCTATCTCTTGGCGCCATCACATTTTAATATAAATATATATATAAAATGTTTCTTTGAGCATATATAGATTTCATTTCTGCACCTGTGGGATAATAAGTACACACTTAATTATCCGTTCAACTGTGCCACTCTTGACTTTTAGCAATTAACTGATCCATTACTGAGGAGTTGACATTTCACCTCATTACATGACTTCTCTCATAATATTTGAAGGGATATAAACAACCTATGTAGTGATGAACATGTCCGGGCTGCAAAATGAATGAACCCCCACTTCCATGACTCATATCCTGCAGTTACTTTGGTCCAGTTTATGTGACACATTTACCATTCACATGTAAAATTTCCAGACAACTATGAGTTGTATTGCCCTGAACGCACCATCAAATATGCGCCTGACACAAATGTTGGCCACATCTCTGGGACGTAGAAGTGGGACAGCCTTAACGGCACATATTCAGGCTTAAAGATGTCTATTTTGAGGTCTATATTTTAAGTATCCTATAGACGTTTGGCCTTCAGTGGCACATGATTTGCACTCGCTTACTCGTGTGAGCCACTGTGACACTGCAGTGACTGATAACGTTTCTCTGAAATCGTTTCCCACACCTCAACCTCAAACCTGTTTTTGTTTACTGCGCTTGTAAGACAGATACATTTCCGAGTGAGAGCACGGCCCATGGTCAGCCGAGACATTTCATTTATTTCCACTGTTTTCCTCTCCTTGGCTGCGCAGTAATATGCAATCCTTAATTTTCTCTGATGGCTGTGATCAAAATAGCAGGAGCGTGCCACGGCTCTGTGTACTTATAGGTGACTTCAGTGTAGCAAACAACACTTGTTTTTCCCTTTACCCATTGCTTCATTTGCATTTTAACAGGCACAATAAATCATGTGGCATGTATTCGCTGCCGCGGGGGGTTTCCTCACAGAGTGCTCTCACTGAGTGAGAAACCGCAAATATATGTGTCAGGATGGACTGCACAAACATTTCTCTTTACAGGCTTGTCAGGTACAGTACTGAGCCAGTTCCCCAGAAGACTGCTGATAACAGAGTGCATGTGATAAGCTTCAATTTCACTGAAAACTACGGATGCTGAGGAATCAATACTTGGTCACCGTCCAGCATAGGCTATCTGCAGGACTTGTGTACCATTAAACTGATGAAAAACCTTTATATTGGCAGTCAATTTACATGTCATTACAGCACTGGAAGATGCAATTAAATAGCAGCTACTGATTTAAACGGAAAGCATACAGCCGGATACATACATCCTCTCAAACTCTTGCCTGTCAACACCATGGCTCTTTCTTTATAAGCTGAGCTTCTAAAGGTACCAAATAAGCAAGGTTATACATGGATGTCCAACACATCCACAGTATTTACAGGAGCAGCCATAAATAACACGGTCAAATCTAAATTAAACTATTCCCCAGACTGCAGACGTAGAGTTAAAGATGCTTTGTGTGTTACTAGGAGTTTTCCTGGCAACGCATCCTAGATGAAACATCAACAGCACATTCTCAATGCTTTGAAGTACAGTGAGAATTGTGCAAATAACCCAAAAATCCCACATGTGTGAGACAAGATATTGTAGAGGTTTCAGGACAAATATTTTCATATCCTAGACAGAGTGGGCATATGGTTCGACAAAGGAATAAGACAGGCTATTAGTGTCAAACAAAGCTGAATACAAGTGGTGGTCGACAACACCACCCGTCCCTGCATTTCTTCAACACATTTAGTTTAAATCAGGCTCAAAAGGCGCTTAACCATTAGTACTTCAGAACCAGCACCCTAATGATGGGTCCCGTTCTGTATAGGTTAACTTTGTAGTCATTTTATACTAATATTCATATCATTATGTCTAGGCTTCAAGAAATCTTTTTTTTTCTCAATATCACCAGCAAATTGTTTTTAATCATGCATAGCTGCAAGTAGCTCCTCTATTTCCTCTCAGCTTTGCATAAGGGGAAAAAAAAAAGAGCATTTTTAGTATGCATCACCACCGCATACTTAAATTCTGTATGTCTTTTTGACTGCCATATGACCTCAAAGACTCCCAGACAGGTTAGTGCCACAGTTCCATTAGTTCCATTTCAGTCTGTTGATGAATGAGAAAAATCTACAGAAAATGAGAACATGGTGACCTGAACTTCAATATCTAATTCAGTGAAATATACAAAGGTTTCTAGTGCTAATCTCACAGGGTATATAAATTGAAGCAATAAACAAAATGTCATAACGTGTAGGAAAATATTTCTAAATTTGGAACATTTATGGAGGGAATAAAAATGTTTCACACCTATATTATGATTTCAAATGAGTAATTAGACTTGCAAATACATGTTGATAACATGTGATGTAATCCAAATTTTAGTTTGTTGAAAATCTTCCATTCAAGCACAGCTGTTTATTTCTGTGACATAACCGTGGGTTATTGTTTCACTGTGTTCCTTTTGTTCTCCTGCTACTCCTCTCCTTTGGGTGCTGCACTGACCTTGTTTGGTCGATAAAGTTTCTTCCATAATTTCCATGTTTTTGTCTCCTCCATCAGAGCTCTGCCACAGTGTGGCACTGCACCACCATTAAAATAACATGAACTTCAGATTAATTTTTGGGCACAGGGAAGCAGACTGTTGCTGACAACTGACTCCCTCTCTGACTGATTAAGATCTCTTCATGCAGGAAGGAGTGTGTGTGGCTGGATGAGATTTCAAGAATTTAAATGAAGATTTTCAGTCACTAGTGAGGCAACAGGCACTGCAAGCTGATGTGTATATTGGCTCGAAAAGATATGAATTCATATTTGTGAAGTTGAGGATGAAGGGGGGAAGCATTAGGAAAAAGTTGAACTCTGTAACAGATCTAATTTAAAACAGACTGACAATATTGTTAAACCGAGATGCTTAGTGTAGGCTTTCTGATTGTTTTATGCTTTTGCTGTATGCAAAATCTTTCGGTCGGAATCCCCATCTGATTACATCTGATTACTAAACAAAAACAACGAGAGGTCTTCTGTAATAAAAAAAAAAAGCTATGTTGTGGAAAACGACAATTAAAATGATAGAAGACATGAAGAAGTGTGGAATAACATTAGATTAAGGGGCAAATACAACTTGCTTGATATCTTATACAAATCTTCTGATTTGATTTTAATTGATTCTATTCATATAAACATCTCATTAACCACATCAAGCTAACAAACTGAGAAAAATGTTTTTCGGCTGTGCAAACAGCGTGAATCTCAAGTTCCTGAACAACAGCAGCAGCTCTTGCTGTAGTCTGTATGCAGTGGGCGACTGCACCGTTCGCTTCGGGGGAAGAGAAATGTTCTGTTTGTATGCAATGCAAGTCAGTCTGACGCACACACTTAGAGGAAGATCCTGATTAGCAAAAATGAAAATCACTCAGCACTGATCAGCGCTATCATTACTCAGTAGGCACTGATGAACAACAGGAGGGACCAACAAGTGACAGAGAACACCTCAAGGGTGTCGTAAGCTCTTATTATCCTTGTGACAGAATTTAGTTGAGATTAAACAGCAGTGCCAGAGATAATAAACCGAAGGGATGCAAGTCTCATTTCAGATCCAAACCCAGGAAGGAAGGAAGGCAAAGATGGACATTTTTCAGACACAAGAACTGCCCAAAGGAAACCATGAAAAAACAAAACAAAAAAAAAAAAACAATTTTATTTTCCTCTTTGCCAATATAATTCTTCATCTGTCTTCTCATTCCTGTTTGGGGAAACAGGACTTTACCACATATCAATGTTATTCTACCTCCAGGTGCTTCTACATCCTGAGTCACAGACGCAGAGCCTCTTGAGCTACATTCACCAGAGCATTCCCTCCAAGGGTTTAATGGAAAAACCTTTGACATTTTGCTTATTTGGAATTGAAGTGCTCTATGCTACGGGCCGATGCTGCTTCAGATGGAACCATGTCAGCTTCCGTTGCTCTGTTAAAACACTTGAAAACCCATAAGAACATCTTTGATAAGCAACTGACAACCAAATGATTCCCTTTTTGTAAAATAATGACTGATTTTATATGTTTTTGTATTTTCAACACCACGCTGAAGTACAAGACAATCTCATCTGCACCACATCATTTGGAGTAACTTACAATTGTAGGTTTTACCAGTCAGCTAAAATTATAGTAAATGACTGAATGTCTTTAGCCTTGACAGAAACAATCTTGAAGTGTTTATCAGTGTTGACGATAAAGCACACTCGCCAGTGGTGCAGTCACCAAGACAGAGAAAGCAATCACCATTCACATCTGTCTGATTACTGAAAATGTATCAATGCTTTATTAATTGTCTCACATTGAATTGTTGTTGATCATGGCCGTAGGTGATTATAGACTCTTCATTTATGCATTGCATCCTCTCACCTCTCATGACTCCGCAGGACTCAAGTGCTGAACAAATGCTTGAACAAATGGAAACTGTATAGAGGTCTTTGACTAACTTACACTCTGATGGACTATTTTTGGAAATCTATAGCTCCTGGTTGTTACAGAAGAAATTTAGAAATTTTGAAATGTATTGCTTGACTACCTTAATAGCGTGACTGCCGTGATCTCAGGAAGAACGACAGAACCAGTTTGAACAAACACGTAAAATGACAAGTAGGAATTCTGACTTTCAATTTTGCCCAGTGGCCAACTGTGATGAAACACCATTATAAAAGAGAAGTCTGTAAAACCGGACACCTCGAACTAAATAGAGTCAATTATTACTCTTGCTATCATCAAGTGTTATCCAAGAGGTTTCTTATTTGTGAAACTTTCCTTGAGACCTGGAAAACAATTCAATCTGCGACGTTAAGACAATGTAAAGTCTATGGGAGTAGTGGGAACTTGTGGGTGGGGCAAGCAGGAGACATTCAACTACATATATTTGGAGGGCCGCAAAACCAGAAGGTAAACCTGGACGTCAGAACACTGATTTGGCATATGAACCATGGGAGCAGTACTCATTGGACTGAATGGGCGGCATCTTCACAATCTTTATCTAGTTGTATTTAAATTGATGGTTTCACCAAATACGAATAACACACCATCATTAAGCTTTTTGATGAACTAATTTTAGGGCCGAATGTCATAAAAAAAAAAAAAAGTCAGATGTAGCATAAGCAGTGAAAACGTATGGAGAAGGCTGGGGTGGAAGGATGGGTCAACCTAGAAGCAACTTTTAATACGCATGGTAGTAATTGACCAATCAAAAGCTTAAGAGTGTCATGACACTGAAAATGTTTCTTAAAAGGGGCGAGCTATTATACGTCATCCCACGAGATCACACTGAGTCACAAAAGAAAGGTCTGGGTTGACAAAGCATGCCTTGTTAACAGAGAGGGCTGCTATACGCTACCTGTTTCCTACCGACTGTCACCACTGGTTTCTGTTAACCATGACTGACATCTCTCCTTAACTTTAGCTGCGTAGTTGTTCTTTTAACTGTGGCGATAAAGGTTCCCTAACCCTATCAGAGTTGCTTCACCCAAAACACGGTCTCCCAGTCAACCTAGCCAAGGCAAGGAAGAGCCTAACACTAATGACACCCTAACCATACCAGAGTCAGATCAGTAAATGCAGTAGAGAATCTCTGTGTAACAAGGGGTTAGAAACGGCTTTGGAAAAACAACGTCATCCCACCAATATCCTTTTGATCAGAATACTCTTGGGTTGCTTCGGAGGGCAATTAGTGGAGTAAATTTATGGCATTTATACTGATTAAAACTTCTGTGTTGTTTCTGACAGAGTACTGAACACACTGATTTCATGCTTAGATCATGTTAGCTTGTCAGCTAGGTATAGTAAAAATCAGCTTTCAATATGTTGCCGCTACACATCTGACTTGTTTTTTTTATGTTTGTTGCATATTAAAATCAATCCATCTTCTGCTTTATTAAGCAGCGTTTTTTGTTTTTTGATCTATTTTTTAGAAAACAAACCCCCCGTGCAAAAACAAATTGAGTAACAGAAGCTGAGGTAGTGTGAACATTTCTAGTTTTAGAGTCACAAAAAAAAATAGTCATGTGTAATTTGCAAAGCCTCTATACAGTATATACTGTTACCATTTGTTCATTTTTGTTCAAAATGCATATTATAGGGCCTATCCTGTTCAATTAGGTTATAGCCAGGCTTCTTATCTTTCAACATCTGGGTTTAACAGTCAGGTGTGGTGTTATGCAACACTGAATGCAGAGTACAGACATTTTGTTAAAGCTCCAGGGGAAAAAAAGGGCTGAAATTAGCTTCACAATCCAGGCCTTGAACAGTCAGTACAAGACAGCACTGTGTCACACATTAGAGTATGTTTAGTTGCTAAAGCTTCAGAAAGCCATTACTTTCATGAAAGAAAAAGAAACACAATTTATTTCAACCCTACAATGGTTACATGGAAATACACTGATATGTACTTACAAAAATGTCTCAGAGAATAATTTCACATTATTGAAAATGAAATTTTTTAGTGTTTGACAGCCGTTGCATTTCTGTTTTTTAGACATTTCTCTGCTTTCAGATAAAAAGAGAACATGATTTGTCATAAAAGAAAAAAAAATACAGCTGACTTCTTGTAGATTTCAATTTGAAAAGAGTATGTACACTTTGTCACAAAACATGATTAGTTTTTTTTTCTGCACAACCTCACGTCCTTCTCCTAACAAGGTGGTTACATAATAATGAATTTGAAAGTGAGCATACTATAATGTCACAAAGAAATAAATTCTCTTGAAAAATGAATACTCTGACCATAACCAATACCAAATTTTTTCTTCAAATGTTATCTTTCCTCATTATGTTCGGCAGGACATTTCAAGCTTGTATCCAAAAGACAGAAATTAGGCACAGCATTTGTTACTCTGCGGTTAACACATTCATAATGCTTGACTGGGGAGCTTCAAAGCAGCTGCATAGCACATTCATGAATACTGGATCATGCCTCGTGTCAGCTTTCATGCAGTGTTCATGCTTTTACATGTCATTTGTGACATAGCAGTGGAATGATGTGTCTGTTTAATAGGCAATAAATTCCAAAATAAAAGTCTCTTTACTATTGCCATTTCTGGTTAGCACATTGTAGACACATAATCAGACAGTGTGAGATAATTATTCTTTTGATCACCCCTCTAAAGATCACATTAAGGCATTATGAATGTGTTACTAATCATATCTAAAACAAAGCCGAAACACTTTGTCTACATTGTATCCCAATAGTGCACCCGAGTCCATTTAGTAACAGTGACAAAACCCTCTGCAGTTTTCCCTTTCTGAATCGATTCATATACAACATGAAAACGGATGAAAACAAAACATAACAGAATTTAAATCCCCAAAATTTGAGAATGATACAAGTACTGAGCACCCTGTAACAACATCATGAAACCAATGTCTTGACTCTTCTCTTCTCTTTTTTTTTTTTTTAAATCTTGTGTGTGGCTGCACAAGGGTCAAAAGGCATAGAAAGCAAAGGAGTCTGCGCCCAAAGATTTCAAAGGCTCAGACTATCCTCTTTCTCCTTGAACAAACTCAGTTTATGAGAGCCAGAGCGCAGTCAGCATGGACAGCAGAAGAGCTGCCAGACTGCACGACACACATTGGCAACCGAGGGTAGCTGAGGTTATTGACCAACCACAGATGACAAATTAATATTTTCGATATCCACATCAGAGTTTTTTTTTTTTGGGGGGGGAGCAGGGGGGTGTGACAAGAAAAAGAAAACATAATAAAAGCAAAAAACAGAGAAAGGAAATTTGTGCGTATGGCAATGTCATGGTCCATAGGTGCCCAAGAAGATCACACATGGAGACAGGAAGAGGACACGGAGAAAAAGGGGAAGCAGGAGAGAAAGAGGGAAAAAGAGGGAGAGATAGAAAAATAAGGTCAGAAATACAGAAAAAATACAAGTCTGGAAGGTTATTAGAGACTGAATTTGGGGGAGTAAAAAAAGGAAGTCTAAGTTAGAGGATCAAAGTAAAAAGAAGTCATCGCATGTTAGCAGCACGGCAAATGACACATGGTTCATGGCAGGCATGGGTGGAGGGTCGCAGACATGAAGGTAATGAGGGATGACAATAGAAAGGAAGACATTTCAAAGACACGGCAGTCCGACCGCTTTGCTTTAAGCTTCGGTATTAACAGGAGAGTTTTTAATCAGTCATGGTGCGGATTAGTGGAGTACAGTTTAGGATAAGATAGATGACGACCTGGATGCGAGAACACATCCACAAGAGTCAGGCTATTATCTCTCATTCAGAATGGCCAGTGGTGTAATGTAAGGCAAGTATGCTTACTTGCCACTGATGCACAAACCTGGTCTAAAAGCCCCATTCATTCACCCATTAGGTCGTTAATGGAGAAACTATGGACAGAAATGGGCCTGTAGAAACACGATCATTTCAGTCTCCAATCAGCAGCTTCCTTAAAGCTTGAAGAGCAGTAGTAGAAATGGGTTTGTTGCTGCAGCATCAGCTGCTGACTTGCTGTGCAAAAGCATCAGCACAAGCAAATATATCTTGTAATTATGAGATATGGATTTTATTCTGATTAAGCTTTTTAAAAAAATTGTCACAGCTAATACTCACCTAATACTGAAAACTGAAAGATGCTGAACCTAAAATTGTCGAAAGCCCAGGTGAAACTGGCATCCACATTGAATGCGCTATGAATACCTTCATAGATGTGGTGCAGTGATACTGATTATTGTTTTGTGGTGAAATTTTTTGTGTTTGATAAAAGGAAAACATTATTCTAACAAACACCTGTTTTCCTCTCATGATTCTCCAGCACTACAAACACTTAGGCGTCTACTGCTGTGGTACAGTTCCTCACCAGACAGGTGGTCGGGTGTGTTTGTGCAACACGTAGAGAGGAGACAGCGGGGCAGAATTTACAGCAGAGCTACTTCTTCAGCTACCATTACACCACTGGTCATGGCAGGGAGAATGGCCCATGCAAAACCACACATCCAAAAACAGAAGCTGGTTATGGAGGTCAAGTCTATGGCATGGATGGATGGGTGATCTCATGTTACCCACACTGCAAAAGTTAATAGCGGTTTCTTTTCTGGTAGTTTAACTCCAAAGTCAACCTTAGCTGGGGAGATTTGGATGGATCAGTTGTCGACACCTGCCACTTTTGTGTCTGTCTGAGCAAAATTTGACAAAGACTGCGTTTATTTTGACCCATGAGAATCACAACGCTTTACAGTATATGATACGGTTTGATCTCTCTTCAGCCGGGCAGCATTTTACCGCCTCTGGGTCTGTGGGATGCAAATGCTGCCCAGCTCACCTGCAGAGAACAGGAATTACACAAGCCAAATTCTGGGAGGGGTTTTTGACACAACAGACTCAACAGAATATTTTCCCAAAGAGGAAGTCACTTAACACTGGGATGTTTTTTTCGAGAGTCTCCATTTTGAAGCACATTCAAATTGGTCGATATGTTTCTCTCTTTTTTTTTTTTTTTTTTTTGTTGTGTGTGGCATTTTGTGTGCGTGACCGCTTCCTGAGCACAAGTTTGCAAAATGAAAAAGAGGAAATATTGGCACGGATTGAATCTGAAACCTCGAACCAGGCCAGCATTTACAATTTGCGTCACAGTGACAATTTAGTGCACAGGATCATTATATACTTAAAAAAAAAAAAAAAGAGCAGCAGCTGTTTTAAGCCAATATTACCCCAAAAACAGCTGTAAAACCTACCGAAAATCAAATGCAGATGTCGTAGCTAAAAATAAACCTCTGTGAATTCCCTTGTGCTTTGAAGTGAGGAGAAAACAACAGTCACTTTGAACCAATACTAAACACTCCAAAACCAAAGAATTTCATGAAAGTAATTAGGAGAATTAGCGGGGAACTGACTTGGACAAAACCCATGTGGAATTCTGCTCTGGTGGTATTATAAGTGATCCAAACCTCCCACTGCTAGATGGCTGTTACCCAGCAAGCGCATGAAAACAGAAAAATAACTGGTTTCTTTATGAGCCATGCACTGGCAGCCGTTGGCGTTATAAGGGGTCTCCGGGAAAGAAACGGACAAAATTAATCCAGTTGAAGGTGGCACCATGCAACAACTGTGAAGGGCTGCTTCCCCACGTAACTAGGCCACACAGTGTATATTCAGGTCAGAAGTGGCCCCTGAACTGTGAGAGTCACTACACCTGGCAGTGGAAGAGACAGAGAGAGGCAGATACAAAGAATATAAAGAAGGGAGAACGAGGAAAGAGTTGAGAATGTAACTACGTTTTATGTTTTTTTTTTTTTTTTCCACCAGTGCTTGTATACTGATGGGAAGCCAGTGCGGGATAATGTCTTATTAAGTGGTCTATATATACGCTAGGGGAAAAAGGACATATCTCAATTTTGGCTAAATATTGTACCATTGCTTAAAGGACGGAGTTGGTGTTATTCTATATTTTTCATGTCGTCAACAAATCCAGAACCAACATTTGTGCTAATTTGTCTGTAATTTATCTTTCCTTTCAATTCTTTAAGTCTTACTGAAGATGCAAATATTTAAAAACAAGTCATAAATATATAGTTTTATTTATAAAGATGTTAATACATTTTTCTGGGCACGAATGCACCCTCGTGGGCCCTTCTTAGATCTATGTTTTTTAATCTGTCCAGCACCTCCAGAAATGACCCTTGAGATAATGGTAAAGATTATGCTTTCCCAAGGCTAATCGATAACGATTAACTCTACCCTCATTTCTTCTCACAGATGTGCCTCATTTCTCACATGCGAGACACCAATTAATTCGTAATTAATGTTTTGTTTCAATTTTTAACAGATGCCTTGAAGAGAATTTTGAGGTAATGGGGATTTCTTTTGTGAGGTAAATGGGCGGAGAGGAAGGTGAGGATGAAGGAAAGAGCATGATGCAGAGAGAGAGAGAGAGAAAGCGGACTTGAGGTCTCTTTCAATGCAATATAAAAATGTATTTCCATGACAAAGTAGTTTCACCTGCTGCACAGCTCAGGTATAGCGCAATGGGGAGGCAGCCCAAGTTAAAATGTGCACCGCACACACAACACAACAACAGAGCAAAGGCCGGCCGTGACCACCTGGGTAGAGAAATATTTTATACAAACTGGACAGAATGCTCTGGGTCTGACTGATATCTGGTCAGACTTTATTGCTCACTGAACTTGAGCAGTGGCAGCTGCTTTATAGGCGCTACTGAAGAACCAGGAGAGCAGAGTGCCATGATGCTGAGTGTTATCAGCAGCAGCAGAGCATCAAGGAGGAGAAAAAAATACAGTGAGGCGCCTCTGCTCTTCATATGGATTCAATACTTACTGTGTGTATAGTGCAGCCTGGAAATTTTGTGAAGTGAGCACAATGTTTTAAAATGCAAATAAGGTGGAAGGAGAACTCTATGTCTCCACGAGAAAGGGATTTAGTGTGGGAGACATAAGTGGAAACAAACAGAAGTTTGGCTTTAACAGTGGGAAGTACGTGAGTACAGGCCAGAGGTACATTTACTTTTCAATATTTTTAAAGAAATTCCTTGCATTCTTAAACTTACTACCCCTATAATGTTGATTCTGATCTTGATTTTATTCAGTCTGCTGAAAATTTAATTTTGTCTTTCACGAATGCTGTTTAGTCTTATAAATTCTTTTGTCTTACAGTAAAAGTCTTTCTATTAAATACTGCACATAAAACAGAATCTAAGAATCTTAATTTTGTCATTTTTACACCAAAATTAGCACATATATGTGGGTTTTTTAAACGTGGATGAACATACTAAGAATAGGTGATTTACTCCCTTTCTTGTTGCTGGGGACAAGATTTCCTTTCTATATTGATCCTGGTGTGTCATTTCAGACTGCATCCAGAAGAGTTAAAACTTTATAAAAAAGATTCTGAATTAGACACATTGTTTTTTTTCCAGAGCTGACGATGGAAGTAGTTTCGGGGGTGAGACATCTCACTTCTCTTTCATCTCAGTTGAGAGTTGCACTTGCACATTACTGTTCAGCCAGCTGGCAAGGATCTGGTGCTGAAATAAAAGGCCAGTGACGACGTGAGGGTGTGTACTTTTTCATATATTCTTAGCTCAGTCTGTTTTTGCAAAACTCAATGCCGACTTCACAATGTTGGAGCGCTTCCTGGGCGACAGCGGCATTTACCGCAGCCTTATCAAATCATGGCAGAAAAAGGTGCGAAAATTAGCATTAGCATGTTCACCTGGGTGTTATAGTTCCATAACAGCCAACTGGAGGTGAGGCTGATGAAAATGATTGTACCCTTTCCCACTGAAGACAAAGACTAGATGGTAGTGGGTGTTAGTGTTTTTTTTTTTTTGTCCAGTGTGAAAGGGGTATAACCTTAATCTTAAACAAGAGTTTACTTTTTTAAATGTACCTGTAAGTTTGAATGTGATCATAATTTCACATCCAATTCAAATTTCTGTAATAAAATCCTTTAAAGGCGGAGCAGTATTCCTCTGATTGTCCGTGACTACAATACCTTGTGTGCATTTCGGAGTGCGTGCTCACTTCACACTACGTTTTATGAGACTGTGCTGTCTATTGTCATTTCATACACTTTTCTATCGTATGATTGTATCATACATGTCCAATTTGTTACCAGTCACACTAATATGGACAGTAGAAAACAATAGACGTAAGGGATGGAGACAGATGATTCATGCCAGAACCTGCAGCCAGCAAGCTTTGCATAATGACCTGGTAATAGTCAATGGTCTAAGTAATACAGCCTTTTCTGGTCACGGTGGAGGCCCTTTGAGCTCTGTGGCTCGTGTGTGTGTGGATGCTCGGGGTGGGTGGATGGGAATAGTACCTGGGATGGTAGTGGGCTCTGAAGCTGTTCTGATGGAGCGGATGCCAGGCTCCGACCGTCCCTGCTGATTCTCTGCCACCACGTGAACCTCATACTCTGTATTCCAGTCCAGGCCGTTCAGCACCACATACTCACTGTCATTGGGGAGGCGCATCTCTGGTTTCCAGTCAGATACATACTTCTGAGAAAGGAATGTAGAGGGACAGAACTCAAAACCCAAAGTGTTACTGTGGTCGTTCTGCACAGGCAAACAGAGGAATGATCATCTATGTGAATTAGAAAAGAGATCACATTCTTAAGCTGGTCATTGTTCAGAAAGTAGTGCATTCCTCTTTAATAACTACACAGCTACAGAGATCTTTGGCCCAAAGGAATTTGTAGCACACAAGCACAAAACATAATGCATGTGAGATGGAAAACTTCATGTTTAACTTGACAATAATCATACAGTCTCTAAGAGTAAAAATAATTCATTTGGGCTCATAATTTTCGGCATCATGTCAGAGATGAAACACAAGCTAATACAATATCAAATTCTGTCTGAAAAGTAAGGAGTATATTTAACTTCTCAGGCATTAAAGAATAATTTAAACATCATTGGGGGAGTAAATTTGCTTGTTTTCTTAAGAGTGACCTATTTTATCTCTGTGCATTAACTACAGAGGTGTATTAACATCAAGGACACTATGTAACAACTCCAGAGCAGTTATTCATCCGCTGTATTCAATGTAATTATGTATAGCATGAGGCATCATTGTGCTTTTCCAGGCAGTTATCGTGCGCACTAAAATACAAGGACAGCGGTGGATAAGCTAAAGCAGCAGATGATTGAGGCTGGGTGTCACAGAGGAGAGGAGTCAGTATTCAGTGGTGGGAAGCCATTGAGAGATCATGACTCACTGATTGGTCTGTCTACGCTGTTGACAACTTTTCCTCAATGAAAAGCATTTATACAGGGTTACTTTACAACAACCCCAGAGCCGTTAATCGCACAATGTATGCAATATCTGTAGAAACATAACAGAAGAAATGATGACAAGCAGTTAGCCTGTACACTTTAAAAATACATAGAAGTTTATACTGTATGTTTATAGGTATTAAAGTCAGTTCAATTAGCACATCGAGGCTGGGGGTCAGAGGGGAAAATATGTTTCCCTCCAAAATTAGATTTAGGTTCTCTGGTAGTATTCCTTGTGACTTGGTGTTCACAGTTATTAGTACTCAATTGTGGGAAACCATTCAGGGATAAGGGCTTATTGATTAGTCTGTTGACTCTGCCAATTTCTGTTAACAACTTGTCCAATAAAAACTGCTTATTCCAAATTGGTAATAGGAAAATAAACTCTTAGCTGAATGATTATGTGGTTGTTTCAAAGAAGAAATTGGTCACTTGGGGAACGTAATCATATTTAAAAAGGTACAAATTGTGGGAGCACAAACGTGGACTTGAAAGGGTGCCTTATTGGGCTTGTGAGTTATTGTGCTGAGCATTAACAAGCATTGTTCCTTACCAATGTTTTATGAAATCATTGCAAAATGAAAAAAAGAGAAAAAGCAAAACAGCAAAGTGGTACTGAGTTTCCTCCTCGCCTGTATACTCACAGCCTTGTATCTGACCAGGTAATGTTTAATGGGGGAGCCACCGTCGTCCTGCTTGATCCAGTTGACCTTCAGACTATTGCCCCTGTTGTGGACCTTGACTTCTATTTTGGGGGCACTGGGTTCCCCTACACAAGACAAACCGATGCATTATGATTAGTTGACATATACATGCATCAACACCATCCTCAGCCTGTGCTTCTGACCTTTCCTCTGTGCTCAAATGTGCTTGGGTCTTCAAGGTCAACTAAGCTCAAGCTTAAGTTGATTGCCAGATCAACCTATATTGTTTTGTGATTCTTTCACTTCAAGCGGTAACAAGCGGTGTAATCAGGGGACACGGCAGATGTGGAAGTAGTAATCACAGTGTGATTGAGGCTTTTATCCTTTGTTGGCCTAAAGTGACATGTAGAGCTTCTGTGCTGTCACATTGCTCTGCTATGCTGTTAGAGGATAGGCACACAGACACTTACATGTTCAAATCAAATCACTGCAGATTATTGGTTCTCGTGTTTCATGCTATTAGTGTGTAGTATGTTATCATAGATATCCAGACATTTACAAGGTTTTTGCTCTGTCATTTTTCTCCCAATTTACACCAACAGCTCCAAACTTGGATAGGGTTAGAGGGGTGGCTTATGGCACTGTTTTAAAAAAATATATATAATAAGCCCTATTTATAGGACATGAAATACAACAGTACCAATTACATAGTATTTGCTAAAAGGTTTTCATTTGGTTGGTGCGATAAAATCTGTCTTTTGATTATCGAGCTCTCACCAAGTGCAGACTTGAAAAGCCGATCTTAAAAAATAAACTCATAGCTTTGAGGATTAAGATTGAATTTGCGCATCTTATACCTGTATATTGGTTTGACAACATGTTAGGCATTTTGATACCTGCCATGAAAACTTTTGACTACTGAGTAGATCGGCGTTGATGAATATGTTACGAAGTGTTAGACTAAGACTGCTGTTTGTTTCCATTTTCTTACCAACGCTGATGGTTGTTTTTTTTTTTTTTATAACCACCATCATAATCTTTTCCTAAACTTATAGTAGGGATTTTAGCCCATGCAGTGACAAGGAATGTCCTCCTGCCTGTAGGCATGTACGGTCAGAGTGTGCTAATGCGGGTATTTTTTTATAGGAATGACAGCACACTTTCATAATAATGATTAAAAAAAAAACAAATAATTAAAATGCACTTTTCAAGCCAGCAGTGTAGTATCTATGATTAACAAAGATACATTTTGGTTGGAATATATGTGAGGGCAGTGTGGTTGCCTCAGTGCCCGTGGCTCACATGTTGTTCTCCTTGAGCCTCATTATTTGCTCTGCCCCCCTGAGTAATGGCTTCTGGGTTGCTGGATAATGACCTTGTAGGCCTTGGTTGGACATGTTACTTGCTTACATTTAATAATATATACATAGTCCTGTGGGAGGGAAGGTTGAGGTGTTTTGTGTGCATGTGTAGTCATGTTGGCGTTTACCCTGATGCCACCCTGAGGGCTGTAGGGGAGGAGACTAACAATTCAAACTCATTAATTATGTACATGTACCTTGTTAGCCTCGTCATTATGTGTTTAAATTGACCACTTGCATGGCTTTACAGCCTTCACCCCGCGCTAACTAGCTGATAATAACCGAAAACCCATTACATCTTATATGAGCGAAGACATGATGCAGATTTGAATGCCTTTGTTGGTTAGTCATTGAGTAGGTAAGGAACAAAACTACATAGCATACATCTAAAAAGGGACACAGAAAAAAAAAAAGAGAAAAAGCATTCCAGACCCATTATAAAGCATTTCAAACATCAGTGTTAGTGGTTAATTAAATGAAAATGCATGAAGGCACTTCTTTCCTATATGTAATCATTTAAGTGCAATCCCTGAAAAACCGCATTCCACAAGACTGGAGTGAGCATGACAGATACTGCAAGTGAATCAGACAGTGTTAGTCAGTAACAGCAGCAGCAACAAGGTGGCAGGTAGACATTGGTACGTTCAGAATTGCTATTCACGATCATCATTCCGGGTTAGGTGAACTTTTCTGAGGCTAAAAACAGAGAACGGGGTGGTTAGAATGAGAAGCTTCTACATGCAGGCTGGAAGTTTTGGGTACTGCTAGACAGTCGGACAGGGAACATGTGGAGCACTGCCTGTGACCTCACACTGACACATGTGTAGGACACGTAATTCCACATGTAGCCTGACCTTAATGCAGTGCCCTCCCTCATCTTCCAGCGAACATAGAGAGGTAAGTCGATAGAATCGAACAAGAGTTATTGAAAAAATGCCGTTGGACACAAAAATCCATCATTTATGTTTTGTAGTGTCACTTGTCTGGGTTCATAGTTCCGCTTAACACAATAGTTAGTACTATTTGTGCCAAAATTAATATTAATTGTCGTGAAGAGAAAATGTGACACTAATGATTAGCTTTTAAAATCCAGTATTGTCAAAGCAAACTCATTATCAAACTGTTCAACTAAGATCAATTTAATGAAATATACATGTTCCCATACAAACACTGAAAAAACATTCTTGTTTTGTCTTAAATTCAGACCAAAGTCAGATTATATAAAGTAAATTTGTTTTTGTCTCTCTCATAAATAAAAATATGCAACATTTATTAGTACTATTGCATTTCGTAAATTAAAGGCGTAATTATTTTTAAATATTTTTCAATTTCTCGGTGTATACCGCGTGTAGAATGCAAGTTCCAAGAAGATGTGACAGTAAAGACAGACACATGCAGACAGGACTGACATTTTCTTTGGGAAACAGCAGAAGAAAAAGAAGAAGAAGGATGCAACAAGAAACAGGAAATAAACTTGCATGCTGCAGTAATGCAATGGGCTGCAGTGAATCCAATCAGTGCAACACTGAGAGCTAGAAGCTAATTCGGGGGAAATTATGCAATAAAGTATGTGAATATGAGGACTACATTTAACAGTGCGAGTGAAGCAGACTGCAGTCAGTGGAGCTTTGTGAGGGTGCTGTTGTTTGATGTTTCTGTTGTGATGTTTTAATGCGATTGAAAACTCTGTGGTAAATAACAAAAGGGTAAAAAAGGCTGGAAGCTATTTTTTTCAAAATTTTAAGCACTATACAAAAATACAAAAGCAAATCTGTTGAAACCAGCTTGTTTCTGATTTATTTTCTGATCAAAGTTTTACATAAACAAGAATGACAAGCAAAAGCACAACAGGGAGTCTAGAATTACCAGAAATAAGTGTATTCTTTTGAAATCAATCTATTATCCTGTTTTGCCTGATTCTCTGTGCATCAATTAACAAATCAAGGCTTTATAATTCTAAACGATCTCATATATATTCTCATCCAGCTAATACAGTTCTTCATTTATGATCTTGTTTTTCAATAACTTTGGTTTATAAAGGAAAAAGACATGAAATGTTTAAACCAGCCCTCATATGATGGTTGGCAGAGCACTTTGGTTGATTGAGATGTATATGAAAAACCTTTAGAATCTCAGCTACCAAGGAAACCAAAGTGAGAGAAAAAATGCAAGGTGAGACTTGAAACAAAAAAAAAAAGAAAAATGGATGGAATGTGTGAGCCCAATTAAAACCTGCAGCATATGTTTTGCTGTATCTTTGCAACAGTGAAATTTAAAACAGCTCAAAGGAACAGGTGTTTTGGTGCATTTCCAATAATACGTGTTTTCTTTCTTGGAAAATATGTTGAGCAATCCATCTAACTTAAATGACCAGTGTACCTCTATGGAAAAGAGCAAACAAATGAGAACATTACTTCACAGATGGGGACCATTAAATAAGTCTTGTACAAGATGTAGTTCACTTTGAATCAGAGTTGAAGGACATGCTGTGGCAAATAGCTTCAAATCTATTTTAGCTAGCTCGGTGGAGCTCAAAATAAAGACCTCGTTGCCACTTGATATTAACACACAATCTGTATCTGGGCATCTTATCTGGATATGGACTTACACGTGTAAATGCATGTTTATATGCAAGTAGAACACATAGGGTCGAAGAGTTAACAGCCCTGGTGTGTATTTCCAAAATGTTTCCACTCCCAGCTTGTCATATATGGCAGCTTTGTCGCTGGCCTTGAGCTATAAACTATGATACTCTACCCACCCCTCTAGCATCAGTTTTGCATATGAAAGACTCCGTGATCCAGTTAACACTAATGGATTATACAGAAAGTCTGGTTAAACTTTCAAATAAAGTTTGCTGACACACAGTTCACATATTGTGATAAGTTATGACTTTTGGACTGTTATGAAAACATTGTGGTTTGATTAGGTTTAGGCACCAGAAGTACTTGGTTGGGCTTATGCTAAAAAAAAAAAATACTGTATTAAATTTAGATACAACAACTACTTGGTAAGGTTTATTGACCAAAACAACTTGGTAAGTTTTAGGTGCAAAAACTACTTGGTTAAGTTTAGGCACAAAAAGTATTTGATTACTTTACTTTGTTTTTTAGTTAGTAGTACTAACTAAAAGTACCACTAAGTTAGTAGCCTATGAACTGAGTACACTCAGTTTTGTCATGTTTTGTCAGTTTTTGTCATGACCCACAACCACCCCAACCACCCTCAGACTCTGACTATTCTGGCATTTATACCATTGCACTGGAGAGGCACAAGGATATGTTGGGAGTGGGAATGGCCTGGTATTTCTTGAATTATGACATACTTCAAATATAGAATTAATCTTTAAGGCACTAAGAGGAAGAAAATGTTGCGTTGGTACTTTACAGCTGCAGTGGAAATGGGCAGCGATCGTAGTTGGCTGGAAGAAAGAGAACGTCTTAAGATGAATGGAGATGATGAAATAATGTGGTGTACTAAATACTTTATATCTACAGGATAGTCTAAGGATGGATGGAGTGTTCTAATGTCTCAGCTATGAATCTCATCTAACAGTCTGTTTTCTGAATGATCACTGCTGATCTTACGATCTCAAACTAAACAAACAATAAAAAATTACCTTCTGTTGGCCAGCGAAGACGACATCATCAG
>OMLP01044675.1:52187-90875 GCA_900302685.1 Spondyliosoma cantharus
ATGGGAAACATACAAAACATTTTTGAAATGATGAAAACATGTTAACAGAATAAACAAATGAACAAGAATGGTTAAGACAAAATGACAAAAGGAAAACAAACAACCAGGAGAAATACATAAATTGATAAACAGATACTTTGGATACATATAAAAACATGTTGCTGAATGCATGAAGCAGTTGCAAACTTTTAGTTTCGGTTTTTGTAAACATGTTGCATAAATCAATGAATATGCAAAGTAGACGATGATTTTAAGTTATAGATTTGAGATACAACCAAAACTATTTACCCAGAACTGCCTCATGCATCCAGATAATAAGCAGCTTTTCCTCTGACAGATTTTCTTCAAAGTCTAATATTTCAAGAAGTGACATTAATGCCCGATCAGAATTTAAGATATGGTCGGCTTTAACACCGTGACAGCCATTAAAGACAAAAACAAAGTTTCTTGGGGAGGCAAACGAGAACTCAGGGTCAAGAAAATAGCAGAGGAAACTCTGCAGCTTTGAGCATACAAACCATGCCAACTAAATATGATAAACAACACAGCAGACAACAGTGTGACGACATTTTGGGAAAAAGAAGGTCTGCATCAGATGATGGTCTAAAAGCAATTGTGCTCCGAGTGATGCAATTTCAGAAAAACACAGGGTAGATGCTAGAGCATAGATAACAACTACATTATTGATCAATCTAAAGCCAAGGCTGTTAAAAGTGTCGTCAGAAGGAGAGATTGAGTTAGGGAACACTGCAAGGACACAATCTTCTCAAACAATACATCAGGATCTCAAAAGGAACAACAAAAGACATGCAATAGTTTCTATGGGGACCTTGTACCAAGCATACAAGAACACACAAGTTATGTTTGGTTACGCACTGCACACTGTTATCTCAAATTTGCTTTAAGGAGCTACAGTTTGCACAAATACTGAGTTACTGAGCTACAAATATGAGCTTGCAAGGGTTGATTTGTGTCAGTTTCTAAACAGGCAAAGGAGGCCTGGCTCTGTGTATTGCCTAGCTGTATTGTTGAGGGCTCGCTGTCTGAGGAAGTTTCCTTCACATTACTGTCTGCATAGACAGGCCACATCCTCACGACTGCTCTGCCATAAATGGCAGATGATCTGATACTCTGTCTGAGCTGAATGGACACAATGATGAGAAACACTGACGGGTTCTCAAGTAAATTCAACATCAACAGTGACAGAGGAGTTGAGATTAGAACTATGGCAGAGAGGCAAATATCGGTTCGGCAGTTAGGAAGAAAGAAAAAAGTATTTTTACAGGATAGTACCTCACTCTTTTGTACAGTTACTCATTAAGCTAGACTATCAGATGGATATTACAACAAACCAACATTTGGATGAAAAAAAATAAATTGAAGAGCCAATTTCTGAACCAACTATTACAAAAAGCATTCTTGCCACCCCATAAAAGTTGCAACTGCAAATGTTAAAAATAGGCAGTCTAACTTCCACACTCCAAACACTCTGTCTTGGTGTTTAGATGAGACTTCCAGGGTGTAAAATAGTGTGAAGGTGAAGCTGAATTTACCAGTTTGATGTTGACATTCACGGTGACAGGCCGGAAAACGGCGCCCACAGTGAGTATCATATAACACACGCACAACATATGGTGTTAATATGGAGCCAACTATCGCTAAATGTTTATGCCAAGTGCCATGAGCATGTTGTGTCTACTATCAATCAACAGGTCACACCAAACATAAAATAAGACCAATTTAATCTAATTCATTCCACCACAATCAGAGCATTAAGTAGTCGTAATAAATGGACACACTGTGTTAAACACGTCATACACAGCACTACAATCAGGTGGTTAGAACGTGAATGAACCCTCATTTCTTTGACAAATGTTAGTAAAATCATATTCCGTGAGATTTCAAGACTGTTAGCAAAGCTAGTAAACTGCCACACTTAAATTGCTGTTTTGCTGTGGCTGTACTCTACAGGAGGGTGTATGACCTCGCCTATGAGCTACACCAGAAACACATGAACATCTACACTAACTGTGAAGCCAAGCAGGTAAGAGGCGAGGAGAGACGCAGTGTACACTGCGTGGCTGGCATACTCACTAAGGGCCATACTGGTGGCAGCGATAGGGGGTGGGCTCTCTGATGAAACTGAAAGATGGTGAAAACATGGTGAGAGCAGCTGGAGCTCTCCTCGACAAGAGCCACTGGGTCAGCACTGGGTCAGTTTAGATTTTATACGGTCTCAGTGATAAAGAAAACTCCTCTGGAACACTCCTGTAGAACAATGACTCCTTTCGTTCTTCAGTATCTGTGAGCACACTCACCGTGCTATCCTTTTTCTCAATATGGAGTTTGCAGAGTTTAAAGTTGTGTTCTTGGGAGTTCAAACTCAGAGCAGAGGATTCAGTACCATCAATAAAGTTAGGATTCTTAAGAAGTTATCTATAACAGCAGCTCCAATGTTAAACGTTTATTATCCATATGGAATAATATATTGTGTATAAACAGCTACAGAAAGGTCATACTTGATATGTAAAGAACTATTGACATTGCCTAGGAGCAGGGCATGGGCCTTGGAACTGGAATTGCTCCCTCGATGCTGGAAGGTGGCAGGCCACAGCTCCTGAAAAGTTAGCCCGGGGGGAAATTCTGAGGACCAAATTCCCAAAAAGTACAACTTAAGGTTAAACGTTTTTCTTCTCATTCCAGAGCTACTGCCTGTAAGCATTTAAGTTTGTTTAATGCTTACTGTACAGAAAAGAAACAATGAGAAAAAAAAGATGAGCAAGAACGATGACTGCATTCTTTCATCTGTTTTGCAGAGCTTGTAAGGCTTATCCATCCTGCGCTGCATTATTTGTTCAGCTGTGAGTGTACGCCGTCAGCTTCCTTTCCTTTCATACCTATGCCAGCTGCCTTTTTGGTGCCAATGGTTTCCTTTACAGCAACAACTAGCAATTACTTCAAGTTGTCAGATTTCTGCAAAGGCTGGCCTACCCTCGTCTGGAGCTTCTTACAAGCACAACGCAAACATTATTATTCTCCTTAAAACAAACAATGCATATACATAACTTAGTAGTCCAAAACTGAATGATATCTATCAACAACAAAGATATAGCCTGTGCCGTTTTGAGGCGTTTTCGTGAAGTAGAAAACCTGAATATTCATGCAGGTCATTTTCTGAATATCATCCAAACCAGGAAAAGACTCTTAACTGTGATCGCCACGTTACAACAACAAATAAGGGACAGGGGATTTAAGAGCAATTTATAAAAACCTTTTCCTGTGAAGCAGTAAGCGTTTGCTCTGTTCAAAGACAGCTGCAGCTCCTCCCCGACTGCACCTAAACACAAACTAGGAGGCCGGTCTTTTTAATATGCATTCTTGTGACCTCACAAATGTCATTAATGGCCAATACCACAGATGCAAATGCCTTAAAGCTATCCGGGAATCGAAGATCTGCACATCTTGACAGTATGTTTCCATTCAGGGAGATTCATGGGCAAAGTTGCCCAACAGTAAATATTCTAATTCCACATTATTTCCATAGATTAATACACTTCATTCCTCTTCCACGTCTCTCTCTGAAGAAAGAATACCTTCCCTAAATACCTGATATAACACTCATTGGCTGAACTGCTGCAGTGCACAAGTGCATTATACTCTGTTCTAGAGGGACACCACGAGAAATATGTTACGAGCGAACAATACTAAAGAAGCACTTATAATTCCACTTCAGGTAAATCACTTGCTCCAAGCCTTAAGTCTGTCATATTAATCGATACCACTGCTAAATAAACCTGAAGCTACATTAGAGTAACTAAACGGACTCCTGTCTGCAAAATTAGTACAACGGGAAATGGAATGAGAGCTGATTTTTGTTTTCTGTAATAATTTCTGATGATTTATCATCCATGGAAGACATGTTGTGATCATTGTTACATTACCTGTTTCTTTACAAAGCTGTTCAATAGTGAAATCAAAGCAAATGAATGCAGTGGAGATGGAAACAAGTCACAAAGGAAAATGAAACAGAGAAGACAGGGAGAAAAGAAACTTACTTGTCAAAGAATATCCTGAGAAATGGAATACAGAACAGATGGAAAACCATGATGAGAAAACAATGAAATAAAAAGAGGGAACAAAGGCAATGAAATGAGAAACATGAACAATGAGAGTCCGGCCACATCATTAACCCACTGTCACACAGCTACTGGGCCTTATTGGACTTTCTGTCAACAGCAAGTCGTGCTTCTGTTTGCTCTGCAGATAACTTTCACATTGATAACACTGGTACTGTATTACCATCCGAATTAAAAATTGGTCTTTTGACTTCAAGCCTGGATTATACTTGGGTCAGAAAAAGGATTCAGTGTTTTCTTAAAAAGACTTTGGGTTTATGGATATCAATCCTCCAGCGTTCTCTCAGCCCAGTCGCAAGAATAAAATGTCGGCATTTTCCATTTCTGCAAACCACTGATAGATTCAAATGTTATGGTTCGTACTAACCATACTGTCTTTTTTTTTTTTTACAATATTGTCATGTCTAAATCAAATGTTTATGAGCAGACTATCAAATTGTGAGATTGAGGAGTGGAGGTGTTAAAGCTTGGTGAGATGGCTTATTTTAATGAGACAACTTCCTGTTATGCCTGAATGTGCCTGTGGCGCTGAACCAGGTGAGCCTAAATTCAAACTTTTCCTAACTCTTACCCATTGTTTGTTTTGTGCTTAAATGTAACCAGACCATAAGATTCAACATTTGACCTGACATTTCTGCGGTTTGCAGAAAGATGCATTGCGTTTAAATGATACAATCTAGTTAGACTAGAATAAACTCATCAAACACTGACTTTCTCTAAAACATCTTGAAGTAGGACAAAGTCTCTCTCTTCAGCTATAGGGAATTAGGCCAAATAAAGAGGATGCGGAGGGGAGCTATTTCTACAGAAGCAGTGGGGTGATGAAGCACAGATGGAGGCATGACATAGAGGCGGGTACTAACTACAACAAAGATTTATTCATGACCCTGATTTTAAATGCTGAGTTAGAAATAGGTCTGCTGTCTAATTGCAACCGGGATAAATTTGCTCTGCAGAGGATGGTTGGAGAAAAGGATCATTCTGGTTTAACAAAGTTTTGGTATAATATATTAGGCATTTGGGTTATCATTTCTATCAGTAAAAACAACATGTGAAGCTTCGAGGTAATTTGGAACACGGTCTGACAGGATGACAAACACAGTCAGACAATGAGAGAACAGAAACTGGTAAACTATTACCGACTGTCCATTGTTAACATCCTGCAGCATTTACAGATTAACTGGCTACATTACTGATCGTGTTTCCTGGATTTGATGGAACAAAGTAGCCATGTCCCAAATCACAGATGTTACTTCGGTGATGACAGTGCAATCATAGCTGATTAAAATGACGACCTTGCGGTTGTGTGACTCCACATACCAGTCAAGTTTCTATTCTTGAGTTATGGCTTAGGGCAAGAACATTTTTTTTTTCTTTACATAATTTTATTATCACAGTGAAGCTGAGCACTGACCTTTTTGTTATAAAATTTCATAACTTATTGGACATCTGTGTACATTTGTATTCTTGAGCAATAGCCAAGACTGTGTCTTGTGAGGGTACAGAGACCTTTGACCAGCAAAATTCAGTTCATTCTTGAGTCCAAGTAGATGTTTGTGCCAAAATTGAAGAAATTACCTCAAGGCGTTCTAAAGATATGGCATCCACGAGAATGGGAAACATCCACTTGGACTCAAGAATGAACTGATTAGATTTCGGTGGACGTCAGTCAAAGGTCAAGGTCACTGTGACCTACGACCAGCAAAATCTAATCAGTTCATTACTGCGTCTGAGTGGATGTTTGTGCAAAATCTGGAGAAATTCCCTGAAATCGTTCTTGAGATTTTGTGTTCACAAGATTGGGACGGCAAACTGACAACACAAAAACAAAATATGGCCACAGCCATCGCCAGCACGGAGGCAGAATAAGAATGATTTGAGTTATGATGAAGCAGAATTATCCTTCAAACTCTTTGTGAGGGTTGATTAAACATTTCTTATACCGTCTTGTTGATGACTTACTTAATGCCTTGTAATAATAAAGAGTGATCTTTACACCATACGCCTGCCATGAGACATATGGAACGAGGACTGTCAAAGGTTCCATTATCACACTAATTATTTTGAGGAAGTGAGAGCTCCTGTGTCATAATGTGATTGTGCCACTACTTGGTATTAAACACTTATCAGATGAATGTAAATAGATTTTTGAGATGATTGGGCATAATTTATTCTTCAAAGAGAAAACATTATCTAACATAATTGCACATAAATAGACAGAAAGTTGACACATTTTATGTCAAGCTGGCAGTCTGATTGGTGATGACAGGTGTTGTGCACCTGCTCCTTGATGTAAGGTTGCAGACGATGCCATATGTCTAACACAGCTGCGATTTGACGCAGGATTATTCACCAAGAAAAACTCCAACGGTGTGTACAAGACACAGCAAGTCGCTCGATAAAATCTAGCAAACTGCTGTGGGGTGTCGTGGTCGTTTACGAACAAATGCAACATGGTTAAATCTTCCTTCATCTGCCTGACAAGTAGGCATTCTCCTTGTATCTCCCTTGTGACTCTTTCTCCTGCCATACTTTCTTCCAAATAGAAAATTTCCTCCTCTGACCAGCGTTTCATCATGCGCTGTCACGAAATATAAACAATCTTCAGCAGGGCTTGACCTCTGGCTGCTATATTAACAATACGCACTGTCACTGAACTATAAATATAGAGCTGACACTCCACACTCAAGTATAAATCAGCCTTAAGAATGCACAAGTAGTTCCCAGAATGCTTTCACTAAATCACCTGAGTTGGGTGAAAAGGCAGGACTCTGCAAAATGGAAGGATGCACAGTCTGCCTTCCACACCCGTAAGGGAAAAGACATAAAACACTGTTCAGTGATGAAGGATACACAAGTTATACTTTTCAAAGTTAATTAACCACGTAAGATCATGAAGTGGCCGTGGCATCGTGAGTTATCGTTCCTTGTGACCTGAGAAGGACTGAGCTGGGGCTTGGCGTGAGAATAGAGGACTGTAGGGGTGAAAGCATCTGGGCTCAGCTAGACACGAGCAGGCGGTGGAGGGAGCAACAGCATTAGGTTCAAAGCATTGGGGTCAGAAGAGCGCTTACTGGAAGCAGGGACACAAGCGGTGAGGGCAGTACTTACGGACTGGCTCCGTCTTGAAAGGTTTGGCCGGGGAGCTCTCGCTTTCACCTTTGCCATTGATGGCGGAAATCCTGACCTCGTAGGTGGTCTCTGGGTTCAGGCCGAGGATGGTGATCTGGTTCAAATCTGTTGGAGGAGAGGTGGTGTTATTCCACGCAGGAGTGCAGGGAAGATATGCTGAATAAGGAACAATACATGTTACGGTAAACTGTACAAAGTAATTTTCTTCTGTAATAAGGTCGTATACTAAACATGAACCTTATTAGGCATTTAACCAAACATGCATACATTTATTCCGGGGACGACAGTCTGCAACTGGTCCACCTGCATAATATTAAAACGCAAATTTTCTTCTCATTTCAATTTTCAAAAAGTCCATGAAACAAACACCAATTGATCTCAAATACATGCAAATTTGTTTCAACTATTGTTGTGGTGGTTTTCAGATATTTTAAAACCTTTTCATTTTTGAGATGAGTTTACTAGTTTACTCGCTCAGTTTTCCTTTTGTTTGTTCCACTGATTCTGTCTGATCTTAAATTGCTGACAATTTTTATTTTTGTAGCTATTCCATGCGGGATCCAAGGAGACTAAGAACCCCTTCATGGAAGCTAATTGGGTCTAATTTTGTTTACACAAAGCCTTGTTCTCCACTTATAATCATCAAAATAAGAACATGACTGAAATATCTTACTTATACCTGTATATGCACAAGTCTTCCCTTGGTTACTATAATACACCATTGCAATTAGCTTGTCATTGTCTTTGTATTTGTGCTGCTTTTGCTGTGCTTGTGTCTTTGGCTCCTTATTTGTTTTCTCCTCCTTTTTTTACATTCACCACCAACATGTATACAGTACCAAATCATGTATTTCCTGCTGTCTTGTGTCTACCAATCTGTACCCTATGATGTTGTATGATGATATGATGAAACTCCGTAAGAATGAAAAATATGCTCTTGGATGTCTATCTAGCTTGAAATGTTACTATTTTAAAATACTGATTTGTACATGTTGATCTCACCTGATAATATAGGAGTAACCTTTAATGTATTTTACCATTGGTACTATGATATTATTTAGAGACAGCTGCTGGCTGAGACTCGTCACGTTCATTCTGTGCATGAATTTGTCCATGGAGACTCAATTACCAATGGAAGCAAAAAAAGGCAGATTGTGCTGACCAATGGTATACCTGCATGTAATAGTAACCGTTGAGCTCAAGGGCAAAGCAGAGCGTCATGATGACAAAATGCCAAGAAAAGGGCAGGTTCTAATTATAGTGGGGTTCTGTGGTGTATCAGAATAAAAGATTAGAGATAAATTGTAACACAAAAGTGCGCGGAAAGATAAAGCTATCAGGAACTGATTTAAACCAGTTATCACCCGACAAGACACATTTTGATAGCTTCAAATACGATACACATCATGTAAATCATTTATTCTAGTGTCACAATTTGTTATTTTTCTCTAGTGGTAAAAATAAAATCTCCTGATTGAAATATACAAGATATTTCTATTTCTATCAATTAGTATGTCATTAGACAGACAGCGTTATTTCCATATTAGCAAGTCACCGTAGAGATTATAATCAGGATATACAAATGTGTGTCTGACTTTTGTCATAAAATGATATCTCACTGTGTAGTACATAGAACAGTAATTTCATGGATGAGAACAAATTAAGGCCCCGGTGCAAAACAGCTCAGAAATATTTTTCGATTACACTGACTCTTAGAAAATTCTAAATGTGTTTCACATTGAGGTCTCAATCAGAAACACTTGCAGAATGAGCCACGCGTAAGTGACTGCATGGGGAGGCTGTATGAATACAGCTAAAAAGCAAGAGGCCAAATCAATTCACAACTGGTCTTTTAGCATCGCCAACATCAGTAAAACTGATGTCACTGCTGAAACCACTCATGTTCGGATGAGATTTCCAGCCGCTCGGAGTAATTTAGCACTGATTACCACCTGCCGGTTTCCTCAGCTTCTCCAAAAGGTTATCTCCACAAATCATAACAATCGTTACAAACTCGACTGACTTTGGTGTGTGTTAATCATTGTGATGCTACAGTGAAAGCCAACAGCAGCATCAAACACTGGGTGCTGCTGTCATTGACGGTATTACAGGCAACACACATCAGAAATGATGATAGTTAGAGGCAAAATTGGAGATTTCTTGTCACTGTGCACCTAAACTCAATGGACTCGAATGGAATTTAAATGTCTGGTGCTCAGAGCATTGACAAATTTCGTTCCAAAAGTTTAACAGCAATGTTACGAAAATCTCCCAAAACATTTAACTACCAATAATGATGCATATACTTCAAATTTAATAGTTTTAATGTCCCATATGGTTTAAAATCAGAGTTCCATGTCTTGCTTGCTGTTTAACATGAAAGCTTTATCCGTAACACAAAATACACACAGCTGGAAGTCAGAAACTGTGCCTTAAAGCACACACTGGAAGAGCTGACATTGAAACACCTGTGAGAGCTGACCAGTCAGACAGCGCTTTGTCAGGAGGGGGGGCCTTAAAGTGCCAGGCACTAACACAGAGCGTTCAGATAGAAGGTGACTAGAGGTTCTGCAGCTATGACTGGTATAAGAAAAATCATGGTTTTTTTTGCCACATTACAGCATGTAAACATTTATCTTGTAAACAGCCAAAATAAAATGATTAACCTGCAGATTAACTTAACATGGCACCTACGTTCAACCAAAAAATAGTCCCAACAAATGAAAACTTCTCTCAGAGAGGTTTGTCCAGAGCAATAGTGAAGCTATAGCTATGATATTCTCCAATAATTGACATGTCTTTGTGCCAAGAAGCAATTTGTTTCTGTTCATATCCGGACTCTTGAATGCTAAGATCATAGAAAAGAGGAATCTCATGAGCTCAAGCACAATAATAAACTTGTTGTATTTGAAAAATAAAAGAAGTTACATTTCTTTTTACTGATGTAAAAACATGTGTTTGTTTGTGTGGATTATGATAATGCTGGAAAATATTCTTTTTCTTTTTTGTCAATAAATCCCACAAAAATACCAAAACCAACTCAGTCGATGCACAAAAACTATTATAAACACATCACTGTGGCACACTGACATGTTGCTTCATTACCATGAACACAGCGACTGTAATTTATTTTGAATCAGTCCCGCATGTATCTCCCTGCTGTCTAAAATAGTCCCCAGCAAAGGCACTGTTCTTTTTAATTATTTGACCAGCACATACATTAAACTATACATTTGTCACATGCTTTTCAAAAGATTTACATATTCAGGAAGAGTGGGTTCGGGTCTTAAGTAGAGACTGACTAACACATTGTTGGTTTTGGTCTTTTTGTGGGATTTGTTGAAGATCGAAAATTACACAAATGACAAAACCCCAATGTTTTCATTGCCCTCTGTGTACGCTTGTGCCATATTGAAATGACATCAAGCCTGCTGTCTTTACGGTTTATGGTTCTATTAGCCTCATACATTTAGCCCCGGTGTATTGACGTTTACTACTGACCCTACTGTATATGATCCAAGTACACATTCAATGCATAAAACATAAAATATGACGCCTTAATAGACATGTTTACAGGGTACAGTATAAAGCATGGCGCATGTCCTTTTGACTTGTAGCTTTATAAACCTTCACACTGCAGATGTAGATAATGTATATATGGACCCACAGTGATGGGTGTGGTATCTATAACAGGCAGTACTGCTTTCAAACATATGATGGCAGCCCTGGTTCACAATATCAAGAGAGACACTTGGAACTCAACAGTCGTGTTGATTGACACATTTTTACATTGTTAATAATTCTGCATCAGTGACAATATACTTCCTTTATCACTGACATGTTGTTGCTTAATCAGGGCCTTTGGTATTCCTGATTAAAAAAAATAATGTTACAAACATACAATACGGTACAACAGACAAGCTTCATTCAGTGCATGTGGGATTTGGAAAGGCTTTCATTTATCAGATGTGGAACAGCTGATGTGGTTGAAGGAGATATTTTTGCTAACGTTTCCTGTTGATGCATGGCTGCATATATTTTGTTTTGTGTATCCGCTCACATGTCAGGCGGCTCCTGGGCCTTGAGCTGACAGCAGAGCCTGTCAGCCCTTGACTGATACGTCCCATGTGGCAGACAGGACGAGAACCATCCAGATTTGTAAGAGCCACAAACCCTCAGTGGTACGGGGATATTATCTGGAGCCTGTCAGCATCTGAGCTGACTGTCATTTAGGCTGCGCTGTGTTCCACCTCTCCTCCTGACATCAGTTACTGTCATGTTTGGATTAACTGTTATTGCTGGCTCAAATGTTTTTCTGCAGCTTTGGCCCATATTTTTTATTTCATGTACGAGATGCACTCTAAAGAAAAAGAATCATAACAATAATTATCATAAAAGGTGGAACGGCACTCAGTAGAGTGCATATCTCCACCAAGGCCCAATGTTCCCATTCATTTAATCAAATCTAATCAAGTATCAAATAAAACATTTTTTAATCCTCCTAGATCTGTATTTTTTTTACTCAAATTCACAATATGTTTTTGAATCAAGATCCATGCATTATTCCCTGAGAAGTTAAAATATACTAAATCCACTTTCGTCCAAATTGGACCACAACCTGCAAAATAAACATGATGCTGTATCAAAAAAGACTTCAAGCCAGCGATTAAGACCATAAACTTGTTAGGAAACCGTTCACTGGGGTAATACATACAGTGAGAAGTAGGGTTATTTTCATTTATTTATTTAATTTCTTACATAAAATCTGACCTCTTTCTTGAAACCAGAAGGCACATGTGCATTAGCCTTTAGTTTTTAGACTAGAAGTGCCCTCCATATTTTTATACAGTTAATGTTTCCAAACTGATTTACTGATGTTTTTGTCAACAGACATTGGATATTGAGTAGAACTTTCTCAGAGAGCCCGAGATGCGTCATGATTCACGATGCATCTAAAATGGTCCAAAAGAGGTAGGCAAGGTGTAGCTAATGCAGGTGATGCATTCTAAGAGACGGCAGAAAACACTGAACCTGAGGATAGAGATGAATAACATCCCTCAGATCCATTTTTGCCTATTAAAATATTCTTCGAGGCTTTCAGGGTAAAGTGGTGATGACTCAGGGACATCAGGACTCATTCAACACCGAATCACGTCAGAGCAGAAATCTATGTCAAAGCAGGTGTTATGAGCAGTACTGAGATTTCTTTTAAAATGAAGTAAAGAAGTAAATCAAGGGAGGTTTTGGTTAGGAGATGGGTGACTCACCATCCTCAGCGCTGTACTCCTTCTCAGTCCAACCCTGGCCAGGCAAACGCCACTGCACTCTGTACTTGATAATGGGCACACCACCTGTGGCTTCAGGTTCGCCAAACTGTATCACTGCTGTGCTGGAGAAAGGCTCCACCTGATAAAGCTCCGGGGTTGTAGGCACATCTGCAATGGACGAAAAAAAAACACAACAATATTTTTTTTCTTTTCACAAGCTCGTCCAAAAAACTAGCCCTGGAATGTAAAGATTCATAAAACAGCATGGTACTCTGAATGGTAAAGCTCTGAAGTATTACATTTGATCATGTCAGATATGCACTTCAGCCACGTAAACAGGGTGTTTACAAGAGATCATGAAAATCCAAGGTCACTCTGACCTAGCAGGTGTTTGATTGATTGATTGATTGGCCATTACACTCACTGTTGTGAGTTATATGACACAGATTGACAATATGTAAACAGCATCGGTATACCCGTGTTTCCAAAACCACTTGCGTACGTAAATGAAAACACAACAGCAACAAGTTCTACTTATTCTACTTGTTCTACTACATTAGTATCATATGCGAAATTGATCTAGGTTCCGTATTTATCTAGTTAGAACTGAATAAAGCTTCTTGGATGAGAGGTGAAACGTCTTCAAGAAACCGAAACAAGTCATGTTGCCTACAATACAGCACCAAGATCTACCATGACCTGGAGGAATGAGAACTTTCATCGACATATGTCCAATTGGACTTCCTATATAAATAAAACTTCACTGACAAACAATTTTTTTTAATACTCTTTATTTACCGTTTTGCCAAACTAAATCAATTAATAAATGTATTTCCTTACATCTTGTGGTAGCCCAACATGACCAAGTGAATGGAATCCATTACGTATGTTGTTTATACCACAAGAAGAGCCGACATAACTCCAGCACCTGAATCACCGCGCTGGCTGCCTCTCAGACACAGGATTGACTTCTGGGTTCTTTTATTTGTTTTTAAAGCCTTACATCGTCTGGCATTCCTGTACATTTCACAACTTCTCTGCTCCGACTCCAGTTCGAGGCCTCTTAGATCCTCTGAACACCTGACTTTAACTGTTCCATGATCAAGGCTATTGAGAGAATGCGCCCTTGCAGTGGCAGCATTAAATCTCTGGTATAACCTTCTGCTTTAAATCAAATGTCCCCCCCCCTGCCACACTGACACTTTTAAGAAAAAAAACTGGAGAGTTACATGTTTTAAAACCATTTCGTTTCCTCTTTTATACTCATAATATTTTATTTTTTGGAAAATGTTTATTCAAGTTGATGAAAGTTCTTAGTCATCCAGGTCACGGTAGTTCTGTGCTGTATCGTAGGCAACTGGACTTGTTTCAGTTTCATACAAGCTTTATTTTGTCTTACATTTCCGCCCTGTATTTTTTTTAATTGATTCTTATTGTTGTTATTGTGACTTTTTATGACATTACGACATTTGCACAGCACTGGTATCAACTGTTGTTTTTAAATCATTTAATTTCAAACTCAACTGTGACATTTTATGATAAGCTACTTATTGAAAGATAATGAATACACAGCTGGTTGTTATGTGAGAGCCTTCAAAATAAAACTTGTGAGCCTTAAGATTAAACATGAATGGATCCCTATACGATGTAGGGTTACAGGACTATACAGTCATGTGTGCCTTACCACACTGCCTATGTGCCTTGGCAGGGAGTGAATCACATTTAAAAGCCTTAGAGGAGCTATTGGGCTTGGCTCAGATTGATACTGGCCATGGCAGCGGCCACTGATAACGTACTGTTCCCAATCAGCGCCTTTCACAATTGTGGTGCTGGCAACCCTTCTGGTCGCCAAATTGGTGAAGATCTGCTGGACTTTCCTGAATGAGTCTGCAGCAAGAGATTGAAGTGCGGCCTGAGCTGCACTTTGATTCATTACGGTAGGTCACAGAAATGGTGCACCCTACACAATTTAGTGCTCTTCTGTAGACAGTATAAGGCTGTTTTTTAAAGGTTTTTCAGTGGTAGGCCCTAATGATAGTAATCATCCATGTCCGTGGGTGTTATGTCCATCCATTGATTTTTTTAATGCCTCTATTCATAACATTTGATACACTGTTTATTTCCAGGGAATAATGAATTCAATGACTCCCTGACCTTTCTACTGGTGCTTCCATCAGGCTAAAATGTGAATATAATCCAATGGGCCGATTAACAAGATATTTCTAAAAATAGTCTATTGAAAGCAACACAAGATGTTTCTCAGTGTTGGTGAACAGATCAACTAATGCTCAATCCATTTATGAACACCTAGCACTAGAAGCCTGCAAACAGCATCACCACTGAATATAATCCTCTCACTGTAATGATAAACCTGATAGCGTGCCATTTGTATATCACAGAGACTGTTTAATCACCCAGGAAATGGAAATTTGCCTCGCGCTACATGATTTTCTCATTGACATATCAACGTGGAGAATAAGGTGTGAAGAGATATCTGAAGGGTTCTTTTTGGTACCCTTTTAGTGCAACTGTGGTTTGAAAGGGGGTGACGTTAGGCATACTGATGAGTTATGCACCAAATGAAAAAAAAAAAAGCAGAGAGAAAACACCTCAAAGGGCATACAGTACAGTACACAGTGGTAGCAGAGGTTGTTAGCACAATTAATTGGACTTCACTTTATTCAGACAGGGTCCTGAGTGACCAGCTCCTAAACTGGTCTTGTAAACCAAATTAAGCATACAAACCACATACATACATACAAAAAATTTCTTCTCAGGACCTGCCTGTGCTGTGAAGTGCCATTCTGAGAATGTTCAGACTTGATTTTTCTATTTACATGCTGTCTTCTCTCATGCATAAATGTAATATCAGTTTCAATTTGTAAGTGGCCAATGAGCAATATCTTTCTCATAACAACCCGATTATGTATCTCAAGAAAATCAGCACCTTCCTGAATTGTTTTGTGACAGCCATAAGTGGATGTTTCAGATCTTCCCACAAGTACAAACAAAACAGAGATGGAACCGAGGTGTAATGCATCATTGAACATATCAAAGAATATATTTTCTATATGTATTGACAAAAATACCTAATGTTGCTGTTTTTCATATATTATACCACCATATATTTGACAAAAAGTATATCATTGAGTAATCAATATATGCAAAATATATATTTAGGTATTAGATTTGTAAATACATTTCTGATGTACAACCAAAATGTACATGGATTATATTTTTTTAAATATTATACATTTTCTTAAAACTGTAGTTTAATATGAACAAAAAATAAATAAAAAAACTCCATACATTCAGTTCAATGCAACACTTATCATTCTGTGAACAGACCTGCTTCGATGAGGAGGAACTCCTTGTACTCGGTGCCCATCGCGTTGGTTGCTGAGCAGTTGTAGCTCCCAAAGTCATCCTGAGAACTGGGGGTAACCTGAGATACAGAAAAAGACAGCAATGCTGACAAAACCGCAGCTGATGTGGTCAGGCGCTGCAGATGAATGAGGACAAGAATACCACGAGGGGACAAAAGAGACCTCTGAACAACTTGAATATGTGCGTCATTAATTATTGTCTTTGAGCCATTCAGTAGGTTTCTCATGGCCGATCGCCGGTGGTTCATTTGGAGAGTGGTCAGTATGCGGCCGTACAGATGTCCACTGCAGGAACTAATTATTACACATTGGACCATTAACATTGTGTCTAGACCTCTATACTCAATAACATGTCTACTATTGCCCTTGATTCAGAATTGCTATGAGAACTACTTTTTAGCTATTCATTATTCAGGACACTCACTAATCTCCCTGGAAGTGTGTTTTTCTGCTTCATGCTATGAATAACAAACGGAAAGTCCTTTTAAAATTACCACTACATTGTTTTCTTTTCCATTTTAAATTACTCTACATTAGAAATGGAAACATATAAAAGAAAACCTTTCATAAAGCTTCTGCATATCGAATCACCTGACACTGAAGTGGAACATAAAGCAAGCAAGTGTCGCAGTTGATATTTACAGCTGTTGCAGAGACATCTAATAATGCTGCCACAACTGCTGTAAACATTCTCTTTGTGTTCTATTAACTGTGCCCCTTGTGTGTGTCAGTAAGGTGCCGCAGACCTCCAGGTAGCTGATGGTCGGTGTGGTGTAGATCTTCAAGTGGGTGAAGTTGGCGGAGGGCACCGGGAGGCCGTCTCTGTACCAAACCACTGTGGCTCTGGGGTGAGCCTCCACCTTGCAGCTGATGTTGGTCGGGTTCCCCTCCCACGTGTACCACGCCACATTACCCTGGAGCTTCGGAGCATCTGCAGGCAACACACAAGGGGTGGAAAGCTTGTAAACATCACAGCAGGCATGTTTGTAACCCTTTGCTGATTATCTCAAGCGTTTACTGCTTCAGTCTGGGTCTTCTGGCCACTAGAGAAGGATGTCTGCAATCAACTGACCACAGGGAATATTCCAAAATGCAAGAATGTATGATTTTTTTGACAATAATACATACTGAACATTCGCAATTTTAAAAAGGTAGACTTTTGCTTTGCATTTAACGGTCAAAAAACATGTCCATACTTTCTCCTTTTTTAACCACTTAAATTGGAAACTATCTCAATGTAAAAAATATTACTATTACTAATTATTAATATTTAGAAAGCAAAAACAATTCCACTAATGTACACTAGACAGCATTAACAGATAATGCCGACTTGTTCATTACAACATGAATCTAAAAGTTCCATGAAGAAAGTCAATGCCAATGCTGTACAGTACATCCAGACATTACTGCATGTTGCTACGTACATAAACCAGACATAATATCTGCTGTACCTGGTAAGTGCAAATAAAACCAAGAAAAAAACAACTAAAAGTTGAAGTGCTTCAATAAAAAACAAAGAAGAAAATGTAAAATATTGATGCACAAAATTCAGACAGCACCATCGAGATGAGGACAATATCCATTCAGTGAGACCTTAACCCCAAGTCTGTGGATATTATGTGGATGTTATTTACTGTACATGTTTACTTCTTCTTTTATTTATTTTTTTTTATCTCTGCTAAAAGCTTTAAAACAAGTAACAGCACACACTCTAGTTAAACGTGAGGTTTTTTTGCATCAGATCCCAAACACGTGTGGGACGAGCAAATCATGGCAGACACCGAGCGGACTCCCAGGCTTTGGTTTGGAGATTTATTCTGACAACATCCAACAGAGACTGAATGTAATATTGCCACAATCCAGTGCTGAATCTTGCATTGATTCCGGGGAAAGAGGAGATGCTCTATTGATTCTATATCCCTTTTTACACAAACGTACACGTTATCATCAAACCCAGCAAATCTCTGTACGAAAACTCCCCAGGACTGATAAGAATCAGTCAGCCACGAGAGGCCACACGGAGTCTTCTATTGCAGGAGCAACTCATTTGTAGACCGACAATACTTTCTTCCCTCCCCGAAGCTGCTTTTTTTTCCCCTCAGTATTTTCAGCAGATCTTATCTTCGCTACCGAGTAGATAGTTCATTTGGAAATCTTTGTAATCAAAAAAGTCATTTTCTACACACTGCCGAAGACAGCTGGAGCAATCATGGCAATGGTGACGGAACCTGCAATGTTAATGGTGAAAAAACAATGCTCAGTGTAGTCTAATGGCTGTATTTGTTTTGCTTCTATACATTTAAGGCCAGGTGGTTTATGACATCCACAAAGGTTTTAAAGACAACCCCTGCTGGTTTTATGGAACATCAGATTGCCTTTTTGCCTATTTCACTTGTGACAAATAGTAAGACCATGTAACTGACAGCTGCACAGGCAAGGGAACTACAAAGACTTTGACGCCAGACAGGGCTGAGTGCCATTATCAAGTACTGTGCAAAATCAATTACTTGTACTTTACTTGTATTTCCCTTTTATGCTACTTTATACAGTACTTCTACTCCACCTCATTTGTCTCAGAGTTTTGGTTACTGGTTACTCTACATTTTTCAAATGTTTCGAAACCCTTCCTGTATGTATGTATCTTCACATTTGGTTGCCCTGAATGTGAATGAGCCAGCGTGTTTGTTTATGCATTGAGAAAGTTATCTCATTTCTTGAGTGAAATAAACTATTTAACACTCTCTTGAATAAGCTGGAAAAGAAACGTTGTCACAAAGCTGAAAACAGGGCTGTTTTTCATTCATGAAAACTTGACTTTTCAGAAATTCGCACATGGTTTTCACAGGACAGCAACACTACAACCTATGATGACATGAATCTGATGTGATCATCACATTAGGTTCATGTCATCATAGGTGATGCATTACTGTAGACTGAACTACCCAACAGTCACCCCTGCCCACCTTGAGACCTCAACAACAGGGTTCCAGAGGACTTCCCCCCTGCCACTGCCCTGTTTGTCAGCCTCTCGGCGGGGAGTGAGGAGGTGCGACCCCCGTGATTGACAGAAAAAAATCGACCTAGCAGATTCTACGTCTCATTTCCTTTAAAAAAAACTTTATGTAAGAAATGGGATTTTTTTCTCTCCAAAGCGTCTGAAATGTGTTTTAATATTCTGTCTCTTCTTCATTTTTTCTGTCTGTCTCCAACTGCTTGAGGATGACGAGGCGCAACAGCACGGCAGACTACACGCTGATAGCCAGGAACGGGTTGTGATAAATAAAAGGGAAAAAGTGTGAAAAATTGTGTTCAATCAGGAGAAACGCGGGACAATTGTGACCCTGGGAGGAAACCTGGAGAGGGCTATGAAAAACAGGAGACTCCTGGGAAATCAGGAGGTTTGGCAAGTGTGCCAACAATATATAAAGAAGCTGAAATTAGCTTTTAGCAAAAAACATGCAACAGACACCTTAAGGAGTAATATAAATCCATAAACATCACATATAATATCAGAGTTCATACTTTTACTTCAGTATGGTTTTGAATGCAAGCGCATAGTCGTGAGTTAGCAATAGCATTGAGTCAACAGAGATAGCTGAGCTGAACACCGTCACATTGAAAATTCAGCTAGATCATTTTAGGTTTGAAAAATACTGTGACCGCTCCATATCTGATACTAATAACACTGCTACCATTCACGCTATAGAGTGAGCCCCATTTAGCAAGCTACTTTGACATGCTCATTGAGTTGAATTGATACCATATGGTGAAAACACTTCACCCTTAGCCTCCATTTTTGCCTCCATCATTGAGAGGGGGCTACAGCAGGAGACGTCTGTTTTCCTGCATTGTTTCCTTGTATTATATCCTGCTCACATCACTGAGCAGTGCTTCTGAATGCACTGAAGTGTGCTTCACCTTCTGAGTGCTGTGAAATGCTGCGGCCCCTGACACAGCCGGGGCTTTACTTCTGACCCCGGATCCTTGAAAACTCTGCAGCGTGCCGCCGCTGGGATTGATGGACGAGGCCGAGTCAATAGACGCTCCAGCGCCTGCAGCTCTGATTAGACACTCGCTCCTTCTATCAATTCTGCTTTTGGGCCTCATTGACTGCCTACAGTGTTTGTGACCTGCCTCTTTGATTTCTGAAGCCCCCTCGCCGGGTCTAGGTGGGATTGTCAATATGTTTGCAAATAGCCGGACTGTATCTGCTCATGTAGGTCAAAACAGTGATGAATACAGCAGTATCATTTATTAGGAGTATGTATATACAGATGAGGTAAATACAGTAATTTAACTAGGAATTTAGGAATTAGGAATTAGGAATTTTTTCAGGTTCCTACTATTATCTTTGGGTGAAAATTCTTAGATGCTTTTATGTAAAAAACAAGTCTGTTGCTGCAGCACCTCTGTCTGAGCTTTCTGTTTAAGCGCCTATACTTTAAAGATTCCCCACCCAACATGTGCAGACTGCTCTGACTGGTCAGCTCTTAAAGGCCTCCCAGTGTTTTTGCAATCACGGCTGAGGGTGGCGACTATACAGTTGTGACATCATAACCTTATGGTAGTCCTGATGGCAACTTTACAGGCATAGTTTTTGAATACGGACTTGTTGCAACTTGTACAAAGAAAATGACTGATGCATCATGTTTCTAATATCAACATTTTTCTGATATATTACATTGACCATCACATGACATTGCTCTTCATGCACCTCTCTTTTGCTGGCAAGAATTCTTACACGGTTCTTTTTTTGCAAACCTCTTTGTGTCACTTGTAACTCTGTTCTAAAGATTACTGCAACCTTGTGGTCTGTATTAGTCAATGCACACATTATCTAACTCTGAATACCACATCTAATAAATGTTCCACATGTACAATATTCATCCTTGAAAAGTTTTTCTGCATGAATTACAATGTCGGCGAAAAGAGATAAAGATGCAGCAGTGTGAGCACCTGGGTACAATCTGATATTAACATTTTATCTTAAAATATGTCAAAGATTAAAATCAGGTCAAGATCAAATCATTATGATTTAGGCTATTATGCTGTGTTCACTCGGAATAAACATTTAGTGGGTTGTATATCCTATTTAGTTTTTGATTTACAGGTAAAAGAAACACATTCATGGATAATGTTCAAGTTAAATGAAGGCATAAATTGTGATTCTACCTGGTCAAGGATATGATATTGATATGATATATTTGATATGAAAATTATCAATATTAACAGACTGATTGGCACCAAACAACATTTCTTTGCATCTTAGATTTTACCCTAATCCTAGTATCACCATTGCAAACGTGGTTTGAACCTGGCAGCAATCAGAAAAAGAGGCTGGTTTCTCACTGTACAGCCAGCAGGATGGGGATGACTACATAGGAAGTGACCTGCTTCCAGCTCAAACAGTGTTTTCATTAGACTTTCATACAAAGCAAACCTTGGCCGCTGACAAAACAGAGCTCAAACAGAGAAGATATTAACACTTTCCTATCAGTCCTTCAGCAGCAAACCAAGACACACTCAGCCCAGCTAATGGGATCATGCTGTGCCACCAATAGGAAGTTCCACGCCTAGATAACGTCTTCATTGTGTGAGTGGGTGAGTGGTGATAGAGAGGACAGAGAGTGAGAGCTGTGCTCAAGACAAAGCACCTTTTCTTATCGATAATTGCTTGGCAACAGTGAATCAGCAACGTGATTACTCACTGATTACTCTAGCTAACTGCGAGCCCTCAAACAACTCTATCAACGCTGTGTTGTGATTATATCTGGAGCAAATTGCTGGCGCATTGAGAGCAGGGCATATTAATCCAATTAAACCTCCATTGGCTTTATTTATCTCTTTATTTTGTTAACCTAGGTAATAGATTCGATAGATTTAAAAAAGAGATATAGTGCGATTTGGCTTCCATTATGGACTTCCAATCTTTCCAACTATATATTTTGAGTATGCTGAGTTAATGATGGGGAAATACTGCCAAACACAACTCAGCAAGCTTTATGTTAAGAGCCTCTCTTTCTTTTGTCTCTAAAGTCCAGCTCTTTTTATAAGTAGCCTAAAAGGTAAAAAAGTTAGTTAAACTTCTTTTTTTTTTATTGTTGTTGCTTCTCTTGTTTTGTTTTGTTCTGTTTGTTTTGTTTGTTCGCGTTAGGGTGAGTGGGTTTCGGAGCTGCTTAAACCATTTTTTCATTTTATTTTGTTGTATACCTTTGCTTGAATAAAGATAAAGTTGTCCTCCGAAGAGGGGGGGTGGTGGTGGGCAAAAAAAAAAAAAAGGAACTAATCTAGTCACTGTTCACTATAAATGTCTCGCCCACCTCCAAACTCAAACATAGTTAGAGTTGAAATCTAAAGTCTCCAATAAATGTCTAAAATACTTAAACATAGCTACTTTGCCGGTTAGTAGAAAATAACTAAACAATCAAAAGTATTTGCACCTTCACAGACCTTGACTGTCATGCAGCGTCATCTATAGAATATATAAAGTATATAAGCTTTACAGTGTTTCTTGAAACTATAATTTAGGCATGTCATGACTCCTGCCACTTTCTATAATATATAGAACACTAAAAGGCAAAATGGTTGCATCAGCAATTTAGTGTAGCTTTACCATGCTCAAAGACCCCAGTAATTAGAAGGCTGCAGAAAAAGTAAAGACTAAGTCGTTTTAAGGCTAAAAGCCACTGCATCTCAAGGCTATGTCAGAATGAAGACCTTTGTTTCCATGGTAACAAATCACAGTGGTGCCACTGACCAAGCAAACTCTGCTCTCTCGTCCACCCTTTATGCCCCAGAAACAGAAACTGCGTGTTCACACACATCTCGTTCCAAGCTGGTGTGAAGCCTATGGGCCTCCTCGGCTACAGGAGTTTCTTATTTGAATATTTTTCTTTTTGCTTCCAGCAGCGTGTAAACATAGACTAGTTCCAACATAGCGTGGTATTTTATGCCTTTAATTATGAAGAGTTATGGTAACGCTTACGCCTCCCCAAGCAAGTGAAAGTTGTTCCTTAGTAGCTGGTTATGTGGTGGAACAGTTAGAAAACTGATACGTGTGCTAATGTGAGGAAAAATGTCTTTGATATGTACACCTGCGACAGACTACATCATTTTACAGTCATGCTGACAACGACATACACGCCGTGTTATGCTGCTTCACTTCGCCTGTCATGGGAATTACCACCGGCAGCACCTGGTCGCTTGCAACAGACCCTTGTAACTGTTGAGGTGTCAACTTCAGCAGAATATTTTCCTCCAGATAGAAGTTTTTCCTGAGACTTTTGTTGATGCTGCTATTATCTCTGATGTTTTTCACTCGGGTAATGATGACTGTATCACACATAAATATTGTCAGAGTACCAAGAGCGATCAATAAAAGACCTTTGAATTAGTAAAGAGGCAATGTAAGTGCACTGAAGACATTTTATCTAATGTTAACCACTTGACACATAGATTTTGTTCTCTTTTTAAAATACAATTTTCTCTGGGAATGCACCGGGTGAAGCTCTCTGAAACGATGTTTTGATTGCAGGCACCTCGGTTAAATCAGTAGCAGAAACGGAGCAAATGATCAGAGTAGCAAGTTTAATGTGAAACTTACTAATCACAGCCAACAAGTAAGTGTTGACCTGCCCTTGAATTTACACTCAACACATTTGAAGCTGGTGCAACAGACTGCAGAACTCTTCTGAAGACAAAATACTTGTCTAGTCTTGAAGGTTTTCTCCTGGTTTTTTTCAGTCCGTCCAAATCAGAATCAGAAATCGACACCCTCTGTCTGGAGGTGCTGTTTTGCACAATCATTGAACAATCATACAAGGAGATCTCTTGTAGAACACTCTAAAAAGAAATAATTCTACAAGCAAGGCAGCCACACTGCAGGTTTAAAGTGCACGAGTCTCAAGCTTTTCTTGACTAGAAAGACGTGCTCTCTTGCTCTTACTTTTATATTGCTTGTGCTATTGATTTTTCTGCCTACAGGCAAAAGCAACAGCTAATGAACAAATCCCTGAAAAGTTCTCGGGGCTGCTGTCAAACAGCAGTTTAGGAAACAGACAAAATCACTAGCTGAGCAGAGACAGACTAATTGAGAAAAAGGTCTGGAAAATTACTCCTGGACTGCACCAAACATCACAGACTGATGATATATCACGGTCAATGGATGTAATTTTACAATCTACGACTTGTCACTGGCATTTTTTAAGGGATGTTTGATAACTGTGACATTTTAGTTGAAGCGTATCCGGGGCAGATGCAGAGACAGGAGCAGCTGCAGCATCTGTTCCAGATCAGTACCAACCGAAGACAGATGTGCGCCTCTTATAAAGTTTCTGCAGAAGAGTTTCTTTGAGTCTTAATATCCTGATTTAAGCGTTTCAGTCTCTCCTTTAGCTGAACAATGAGTCTGTCTAACACTGACAGTTATTTGACCTATGCCAGTCCACGATACTGTATGCGTGGTAGTGGCAATGTGTTAAAATAGGACTCCGGCAGTGGAGGAAAATATCTAAGTACGTTTATTCAAGTATTGTAATTTTTGAGATATTGAGTATTTCCAAGCCACTGTGACCTTTTTTCACATATAATAAGCTTATAAAACACAACTCACTGTCGCAGATGAAGCTCGTTGTTTCCGACCTTTTCTCCTTGTGAGCTCTCACAACTTGAATCGGTGTGTAATTGGGCCCCTTGTCAGATCTCTTTCTTGCACTTCCACCAAAGAGTGATTTGCACTCTGAACTTCCCACTTAGTCTCATTCAAATCACTATCAAGAGATAATTATCCATTGTTTACCAAGAGACATCTGAAATTGCTGCAGCAAAAGGAGTGCACATTTGTTTAACAGAACTATTCTCTCCCCTAATCATCTTATGACCCCTTATATCTATCTTGTGACCCTATGAAGCGGCTTGAGCCCTATTTTGGGAAGCACTGCACTAAACTACCTGTAACTAACTCTAAGTGTTATAAGTAGCTTCACGATGACCAGCTACAGTACACCAACTTGGCTACTCAAAGCACACACTGACATCAGCAGTAATAATTGAATAACATCATATAGAATAATAATAATATTATGATAATCAACACGTTCTCACTACCAACTCGTCAAATATGGAAGCTCGGTCAGTGGTCTTAAGCTTCATACTGTGACGCTCTACAGTATTACACCTGTAGGTCTCAGCAGTCAAGTTAACAATATGATATAGGCCTATGCAACGGCTAGCTAAACTTTCAAAATAAAGCTCACATATTATGACTAGTGGTGGGACTCGATTAAAAAAAAAAAAAATCTAATTAGAGGCTTTGTAATTAATTAATCTCAATTAATCGCATGTCAATATTTGACACGAGAAGCAACATTTTTCAATTTAAATGGATTTTGGGATATGACTGAATCAATGAATAGACACATAAATGAGCCTAAACAACAAAATTGTGTTATTTTCATCACTGAGTGTTAACATAAAGTGCAATATGAATAAAGAATATTATTATTGCATTATTCACAAGGCACTTAAATTCAAGTTAGCTATATTCAAGCTTTTTCAGGACTTTTTGTAAACTTTCTATGTCTTAAACACATTTCTTTTTGTTTATTAAAATAAAAAACAGCACTTTGTACAGTACATTCCAGAATGTACCACCGACAGTGGCCGACAGTCCACAATCCACTTCGCCAGTGCCTTTGTTAATTTGTCAGTCGTAGACAGTCATTTTGGCTCTGAGCCTTCATCTTGTCTAGTGTGGATTGGCGACACTGCCTGCTCAAACTAGGAGCGTTGTCTGTGCTAGCTGCAACATGTTTGGCATTGAGGTGGCAGTGGAGGCTGGAAGTCTTTCTTGCACAATTTGCACACAACTGTGCTTTTATCCAGGTTTCCTCCCGGTAATTTTTTTAAAACAAAAATTTCCGCCCACCGAACCCAGCAACGACTTCTCATCAGTTTCCCTTTCTCGTGTTGTGGTCTGTTCTTCAGTATTACTGAACGAGCAGCATTCCGCTCTGTTTGGAGTGCAAAAATAAATTGCGATTAAATGAGTTATTTTTTTTGTTGCATTATTTTTTCTGTAATTGCTTGTAATTAACGCGATAAAGTCCCAGCCCTAATTATGACATATTGTTACTTTAGGACTATTATGTGAAACTGAGGCAGCTTGATTGGGTTTAGCCACAAAAACAACTAGGTTAGGTTTGGGGAAAGATCATACTGTGGTTTAAAATAACTATCTCATGTTACTTATGTAAATAATGACACTAATCCCTGACTTTGGGGGTAAAATCCTGTGTATGGCCCAGCTAACCAACCCAACTGCCCACCAATGATTGGACTTTTCTTGCTGCTTTTACAGAACTACTTCCAGAAATTATGCTACAAGGGTAAATACAGCATCTACTTTGATACTAAAAAGAGAAAAAGTCAATTTTGTTTTCAATTTTGCTTCCCCAACAAATCACTCAGCATTTTAAGAAATGTTTGCTGTGTTCTGGAGCGAGTATAAGGAAAAATGTACAAAATGAATGTCATTATTCACAACATACGGGTGCCTAATTCATTCAACAGTTGATAATAATATTAGAAACCAAAGGTGATGACTTTGACAGCAGCATTAAACCGCTAAAGCAAGTGTAGGAAGAGCTGGTCGACTTACAGCGGACCTCCAGGTACATGTTCTGGTCGTCCTGCCCGATGGAGTTGCTGGCGGTGCAGAGGTACTGGCCGGCGTACGTGAACTGGACGTTTTTCAGGGTGAGAGAGGAGACCCGTGCGTGGCTGCGTACCACGATGTTTCTATCGAGGCTCTGCGGGGAAGAAAACAGGGTAATTGTTTAGGTAATTGAGGATTGAATACACATCTGCTGCTCTCAGTGATCCCCTCGAGCTTGTTTATGAGAGCTTTTTTATTTATTTGTATTTGCTGGTATAAACATCGAGAGCTTCCTGTTAAAACAGAAAGAAAGAGACACTGATGGGGTTATGTTTCTAGTTTGTTTGTAATAAACAATGTAAAAATAGAAGGTAAACTGAAAACCCAAATTAAACTAACTAAACAAAAAACTAAGAAACTGATATTGGGATGAACGCCGTTTGATTGACGGGTGACCTTAATCGTGGCGCAAATCAGAGAAAGAAAAAACAACAGGAGAAAGGGGGATTACGTACAGATTGGAAGTTGTTGTTTTAATCTTTTTTATGAAATAGAAGGAAAAGGCTGGTGTCGTTCTATGTTTTTCTTGTGTAATTTTCTTAGAATAGTAAAAGTGAGTGCCGGGGAGCTAGACAGATCTGATAGAATGCCTAATGGACGATTGTTTTATTATTTTCCTGGGATTTGCGACAACAGGAAAAACATAGACACGCCAGCCTTAGCCTTCACAGTGTGGATGGAACTAAGGTTAAAGTTCTAGTCCCAGTGAAGGAATTCAGGTGGCCATGGTTCACACAGCAGTCCTAAAGTCATTAAAACGTATATGATAAATAAAACCTTCATGCATACAAAACGGTAATATGGTGGACATTGTGGCTCGTGTGAAAGTATCCCTGCTAGAAACCAGCGAGCACAACCAATAAACTGCTAAGTCCTACAATATGTCGATTACTGTCCTTGCCATTTAGCGGTCTAGTTGCAGGTTTACAGACAGTCTAATTGCAGCTGGATCAGAGTAATTGCAGCCGGGACAAACAGCTTGTTAAAACCTTGCTTTAATTTTCCTTCGCCTTTATTGGCCTGCCCTATTTAGCTGAACCTGGCGTGTTTGTGGATATTCAGGGTCGCTGAGGATGTTCAGAGCGTGGCGCTGACGTCCGAGCACACCCAGTGACCTCACCTGACTTATTGATCAGGCGCCGCAGCCCGGCTTGATCTGTGGTACGTTACCGGACACAAAGATGAGGCCAAAGGACAGAAGGGCTACGTGCACCTCTCTGTTTGTTCTCGGCTGCCGTTTAGACTCACATTTGAGTATCTTCTTGTGCAGCGTGTTGCCAGAAAGCCGATACGACCTTCCCACCAGGATGATAATTAAGATATATTCTCAAAAACATGCTGCAGAAGGTAGCAGGCAAGAGGAAAGACATCAATAATCAAGAGTAGCCATGTAGCAGGCCTTATAAAACTCAGACTGGTAAAAAAATACAGCTACAGCTTACTTCCCTCTGGGCACCACGCAGTTAAAACCAACAGGGGATATACATCTTCCCTCGAGCTGCCATGATTCTCTATTAATATTTCAGCCATTCTAGGAGCTCGGGCGTTTACGCTTTATAAATAATTGAACAATATCTGTTGTATTAGCATTATGCCGTGTGCTTTTATCCTACACAGAGCAGGGCAATGCAGATGTGGCAGAAACATTTTTTTTTTGCCGTTTGCTGAAGATGTGAGGGAGTGTCCTGGAACATTTTTGAAAGGGCAGCATTAATCTTGTCTCGCCACGGTGACACGGGAAGGAGCTGCACTGGGCGCACAGTTGGAATGTAAATGGAGATAAGGTTAATGGAGAATAATACTTTAATGACAGAACAGAGGAAGAAGCAGATCCCTTGAACAGGATTTATGAATTAATTCTACTAAATCGTTTGAATCAGACATCTCTGATTTGTTGCCAAATTAATTAGAACAGTGAAAATTATCTTTCACTGTGTCCCCTGACCGTGTAGTCAACGCTGCTATGCTTTTGTAAGGCAGGACTGACACCCCGTTACATAACCTGTCAGTACACATGTGGAGCTTGTCATGTATTCTGTACTACAGCTGTTATATAGGAGAGACTGCCGGACTGAATCTTCACAGTGATGCAGGGAGCGGGCCCAGTTCAGTCTTTATTTATGTGTGCTGCGTTTCTACTCCAGCATCTCTCCACCACCTACGGCCCTACTTTCTCTATAAAAAGATGTTAATGCTGCATTAATACCACAGTCGGATTTCTGCAAGTACAAAATGCCGACTAAAAACAACTGTTCGTGTCAGCATCCTACAAGGAGGGAATGTGAGAGCTTTCTAGCTCAGCAGTGAGGATACATAATCTAGTAATCATAACAGCGATACAGTTACCAAACAGTTAGTGTAAAAGTTATCAACAAGACTGAGACGAGTTAACTAGTGACACTTGTGACTCTGTTAAACTGTACAGACACTGTGGTGTGTTGAGCAAAATCCCAGACATGTGGACTTCATTGGGACACAAGTTGACTCGAGGAATTGTTTTGAGAATTTGCAACTTGACCCTGACAGATAAATGACTCGAGACTCGACTCAGACTCAAAGGCTTGTGACTTAAGACACGATGACTCAAACGACGACAACACGTCTGTGTTCATTCATGTTTTTTTTGTTTTAGAGTTTCTGGCTCAGTTAATAAGCTTTAATACAGTTTGTTTTAGTTTGATTTGATTTATCTCACTTAATATTAATTTTCGATACAAATTCTATTCAGTCGTGATCTATGACCTGGTTAGATCAGCTGGCCTTTTCTTTTAACAACCACCCGATGCTGCAGGTAAGACTGTAGTACTGGAAACTGGGGGTTGGGGGGATGATTTGACTTGCCCAGAAAAAATATCACTTGAGAATTGCTGAAGCTTTGGATCAATCAAATCATCACTTGAGTCCCATGCCTGCAACATCCCTTACTGACATGGAATTTTGAGAACTAGATAAAGAGGATAGGATCACTAAATGATTCCACTTTGTCCTGTGCATAACATGGATGTCTGTCCCAAAGTTCAGGGAAAATCAACAGTTGCTGAGACATTTCATATTTTATATTTATTTGCTGGTTATAGACTGCAGACTTGAGCGACTGTGCCACTGTAGCAACCTTAGATCCTGTAAGCTTTCCACCACCTAAACTTTTAATAGCCTTGTGAGACAACTGCTCACACAAACCAGGATGTTTTGGAGACAGTTCATTAAAAAAAAAGCAAAAGCAGGGACCAATAATTTTTATGTGCTGTTTTTTATAGGCGAGGTAAGTACTGTAAGCGGTTGTGGGACAAAGGAGCAAAAGGGAGCTGAACTGATAGAGGCATCCATTTATTGCACGTTAAGGCAGAATGCGTCGGATTTACCTGGGAAAACAGTGTATAGACTCGTACAAAAATAATAATCCCCCACAATCTGCGGTGCGCCCGCCCTCAGCCTACATTTTCTTATTTCTTATATTTCTGGGTATCAGCCTCTGGGAAGTGTAGTCCCCAGACAAACACAGCATGCAGGGTGTGAGGTAGTGACCAGGTACCAGGAGATGGGCTGGCACAAGCCGGTCAGTGGCCCATAATGTCGTGAAGCATGGGAAGTACTTCATAGTTTTTGAGCTGCTGCATTCTGATCCTGTCGTGATCATTTGTTTTTCCTCATTTGAGTTTTCCCCTGCTTTTTTTTGTCACCGTGTTTATTCCAGACTGAGAAATCATCTGGTACACATTCTATTTTCTAATTGCTGACTCCAGCTCCTCTGAATAGTCTCCTCGCTACGATCATAAATAAGGGCTGGGACAACTTAATTTGTCCAACAAGCATTCTTGATTGTTCTCTCATTGCCCTAGTCGATGCCAATGCTGTAGTAAAATGGTGGTTAATGCAGTGTTTGTTGTTGTCATCCTTGTTGTTACGTCTTTTTTACTAACAAGAACAAAGGCAGTGCTGGGAAACCCTGGGAGTTAGAATCATCTCCTTAGGAGTACGAAAAATGTATTTCCAGGAAATACAAAAGCAGATCCTGTGACAGAGCTAATACCTACATACGTTTAGTGCATGTTTTATTACTCTGAAAAGGACAGTCAGCAGAGACATGTATCAATAAGAAGACCTGAGCTTGACATGCTGGGCCACACATGTCGTAAAATGGCCACTGTAGACCGCTAGGATAAAGGTTATGACTAGCTGTCTCTGGAATCGAGGGCTGGATCCTCCTGCAGGATGTGGCACATGAAGACGAACCTCCTCCTGAAACAATCCTGTCTGCCAAAACTGACGGTGCATTTAAGTGTTCCTTGTCAACTAATGTCCAACATTTTGACAGTCGAGGCTTCCTGGTGGCCTTGCTGTAAAGTCACTTATCATCATGAGTTCACAAAACAGTTTGTAATGAGGTTAATAGTGTACTGTTAAGCATTCAGTTTATCTGTAATTCACTGGATGCCGCGTAGATATCCCAGCCTTGATTCCATTACTTGCAACTTGCAGTGGTTCGTCCAGAAGTGGTTTGAGTACATTCTCACTGAAAGACCTATATACGTTCGAGGTAAATACAAAAAGGTGGTGCGATCTTTCCTCGGTTCGTGCGTTGAAGAGGACTGCCTGAATGGACTATTCAGCAGCAGGTTATTACAATCAAACCCTGATCTTGGTTCAAGTGTCAGGCTGCCTTCTAAAGTGCAAATCCTGAAATTATGAAATAAGTGCAGGATTTCTCTTTAGGGTCATACTACCTTTCAGGATCCATCCATCATGGTGACTAATAATATAAGGCCTGCTTGTTAGCAGCTTTATTTATGTCTATCAAATAGCTCAGATATGTCAACAACTAATGGAAGCAAGGCCAGAACTGTACAGATTAGTTTGATCAACGCAGTACAATTCATCAACAGTTTTTGTGTCAGGTGGGATACATCAAAATGTTTAACATGGCAACATTTCTGTCTGCTGGCCAGAGCCACAAGCTGACAGTATCCTCTAGTGCCCTCTTTATCGAAGGTATTTTTGTGGTTGCAGAGTACTGAATGCTGTTTTCCCACACTGCCAGATACAGAAAGCAGGTTAATAAACACACTGTTTACCACTCTTACACCTCTCACCTTGTGGGAACAAGCAGTTTTAGAGAAACCAGTGATAAGAACAAAAAGGGACAGGGACTGCAAACATCTCTCTGGACTGGCAGTCATCGGCCGACAAATAGAAAAGCTTAACTAGGGCAAGGCTACTATTCTAGCATCTAGTTGTCTCCAGAATCAAGGGAAGACTACAGGGGACACACCATCAGGGACAGAACATTTTCAAACAGAGAATGGGCTGATTTTCTAGACAGAATCATAACCAGACAAGTCCGCTTCAATGAGACTATAAATTGCAAAATAACTGAAAACATCATGAGACCATGGCATTATATAAATACGCTGCAGCTGTGGCCTGCAGAGCCTTAAATCACACAACCTGAAGGTGACTGTGCAACAATGTGACGAAACACTGGTCACGCGCTGGGATGTGTTAAACAGACCATGTGATGCAGTAATTGAAATAAACTACACTGAAACAAAAAAAGAGCAATGTGATTAAATCATCGAACCAATCAGTAGCAAACTGAGTGTTTATATGAGGCCAAGTTGAGTGAGTTGTTGCAGAGCTCTGAGCTGCACAAGTTCATTTATCTGTGTTTTTTTTCTTTAAATATGTTTCGTATCAAGGGTAACATTGGTCCACAGAGTTCTTTCTGTATTTCACAGTGAAGCATGGTAAGAAAAATTATTGTGAGTGTGTCAGTGAGTGAAGTTAGCTTGTTATATCAGTCAGTTCGCATCTACCGACAGCAGTTCCAACTTTGATATGGGCCAAGAGTTTGCATGATTCTTTCCATTGAAACGCTACAGCAGGGAGCTCATGTACAAAAGCTTTTTTTCGGTTTGATTCTTAAACAAAATGTCCAAATCATCTTCCCTTGCAATGTCTGTACCTACACTGAGCGCAGCACAAATGGAATTCCTTTCGCTTATATTATATCGTCAGTGCACAGAATTCTCAAGATACACTGCTATCTCAAAATCTGAACAAATAAACTAAATCTATCTGCCTGGCTCAATACCACAAGGGGTAAGTGAGGAAACCTGTTTTTTTTTGTAATTTGGGTGAACTGATCCGTTAAGACTATTGTATAAATGAGGCCCCAGGTGACTGGACTCCCCCTCTGAACGGAGGCATCAGCTGCTGTAGTGTGCAGTCGAAATAAAACCATGCAGACTCCTGGCTTATGATAGCAGTCCACAATGTTTAAAAAACACTCTGTTAAGATTAAGTACAGCTTGGTGAGTTAGCGCTATGGCCGGCCCTCAGCAGAGCAGACAGTGTTTTCTACGTGAGGTTGTAGAGCTGCTGGCTCAACAAACCCAACCCAGGAATCTGCTTTCTTCCCTGAATCAAGTCTGAAAACTAACCAGACCGTGCAGCAGGAAATAACAGCATGCTATATGGTAAAAAAAAAATAAAAAAAATAAAAAAATATTGTCTACTTTCAGATACTGTGACTGTCTCTACATCTCGAGATAGAGAGAAAAAAAAAAAAAACAGCGACAAGTAAATAGGGCAAGTCTAAATGTGTACCGGAACTAAATGGATTAAATGTACTGTACTACGTGTCTAATGGTCTACGTTTTTAGTGCATACTAAATATAGCAAGCATTAAGTGTAAGCTGAGTGACAACACTCACAAAAACACACACTAAACGGGATGTGTAAGTCTGGGCTATCACAACTAGGGGTCAGGCTACCGTATTTCGTAGCCATACCTCATATTTGTCTGGTCGTGTCCAAGAAGCCTAGAGAGGACAAACACACAGGAAGCAAAGACAAACAGCCACACAGTGGAGCAAAGTAAGCGTTTGTAAAGGATCAACAAAGAGTGAGTGCAGACTGGATTTACCTGCGGGAGATGAGCAATGATTTCATGTTTGAAGGACCGTAGAGGTGATTGTGAATGCTTTAGCTCACTGGCTACAAATACATTGCTGCCAATCATTTTCCAGGGTACACCAGAGTGCATTTTCCTACCTTCCAGGTAGGTTTTTGATTTGCATCCATTTTCAGTTGGCGGGGAAATTAACTTGGAGGGGCTCTGAAATTGCTAGGTGAGTAAGGCAATCCATCACGGTGAACTTTGCGGCTGCTTTGCTATTGTATTGTGTATGCTAAAATAAGTCTACCATGCAACAGTAATGCAGCTTTGATAAAGACTAATGCAGACATAATGCTCACTGTGATAGATTACCCAACTCAAGTTTGTGCATTGATTTTCATTCCCAAGTGGAATAAACGGAAACCAATGTTTGCCTGAAAGGTGGGATAACACATTCCAGCATCTTCAAGACCACACAAACTGTGGAAAAGTGCGGCAGTAATGTATACATGTTGCATAATCAATGGGCTTGAACATGGAAAAACAAAAACCTACACAGAGTTTGCAAAAACATTGATGAGGATTAGAGGGATTTGGTGAATTAAGTTTTATTTACTACAATTATGTTTAAATCTGTCAACTCTTCAAAATTGAAAACAGAGCGTACGCAGTGTTAAAACCCTGACATCATTAAGTTTAAGAAAATGACTGCTCTGAGGTCAGGATTTTAGGCTTGGCAGTTCAATTGTGTTCCGGGATTTTACAGAACTGGTCAAAAAGCCAAACTGGAGCATATTTTACGAAAGCGACATGGGGCCGTCTCAGTCGCTTATTAATTAATGCACTGTAATAAGGGAGAATTTGGAGGCACACTAAGGAAAAACAGGGCACTGAAACTAATTACGAGACAGCCATTACCGGTATCTAGGGACTTTGTTTTTCTAATCAGAGGCTTTCTCATCACGGCATTCAGTGTTTTGATTAACTCGTTCATTTATGTACAGAACACAGGCGCGCGCCACTTATCTTCGTTTAATAACGAGTACATACTGATGTTTCTAATCTCTCCGCGCAAAGAGTAATATGCTCCTCACGTGCAAGGAATCACATCACACTCCCTTCTCAGGATATGATATAGTGAGAACTATACTCTTTACAAGCTAGTGAAATTCTAAAGAGGCGGCAGCAGCTAGTAAAACGACTGTTCTGTCAATTCAGATCATCATGAATGTGTCGGAGCTCTGGTGTGATGTAATACCGGGACGTGTAAGGAGGACGGAGCGTGGCAAACAGGAAACGGACCAGTGGCGAACGACGATCTGCTGAAAATTAGTGACAGCGATTACCAAATGAACAGCCGGATTTTCTGATTACAGCAGCATTAAATCAAAATTGATCTGACAGTGATAGATAGGAAAGAGAGGGAAGATGACTTGCTGTGAATGGAAGAAGATATTCAGTGACAACTTTGAGTGGCGACAGGCAACTCTTGCTTGCAGGTGGGAGATAAGATTCAATAAAACAGCCCTGAATGCACTGAATGTTTCCACTGATTGGCAGCAACAAATGACACAGTTAATGGGAAAAAAATCTGGGGGCACCCGAGCTGAATAAGAAAATATCTACTGATAATCTTCCAACACAAAGGTGAAAGAAGAAGAGTCGAACAATCAGCTAGCGCTGGAACGGAAAAAAAAGAAACACACTGATGATTATTATTTGTAGAACTTAAAAATGGACAGTTTGGCGCTCCAAAGCATGAAGTCATTCAGACCAAAAGTGTATGTGTAATCCAAGTGTGTGTGTGTAGTGCAGCTAACACACCCTCACCACACACGTTACCGGCGCTCTGCTCTCGTTCTTCTTAATCCTGTGAAATTTTCACCATTGGAAATGCCATTATGCCTTCTCTTTCCTGGCACGACACTGAGGTGAAGACGTGCTCTTTTTTTGCATGCATTTCAGCTTTTGGCACACCCAGCTCCACGAGGCTGCACAGTCAGGTTGAAGCAATATCACTTTCTGTGTGCATTCAGTTTTTTGGACTCATTTCACAGAGAGTAAATTGCTTTTGATGACTAATTCAGCTTAAAACTGAAACACTTTTTCGACGTTTCATACGCATTAATATTTCATTGTTGATTTAAAACAATTAATCTAAGATTAGCAAAGTAGTTTTCAGAGCGTGTTATACTGTAAACATGCCACATTTTGATGAATCACTCCTTTGAGCAAGATTTTAAACAGCTAAATGCTTTCTTGGCATGACTGCATTGATGCTGGACTCAGAAATAGAAAGTCATTTAAGATTGCCGAAAGTTTCTGGATTTAATTTATAGTGTCTTCTGTCGACAAACTTTGACAAACAACCACTCGGCTTCTCACAGAATACAGTTGAAAACTGCATAATTGTTTATTGGCAGGGAAATAAGGGCACTGTTCCTCCCGAAAGGAATCTAAAAGAAGCGGGAGATAAACTTTTCAGAGGTAACAGCAGATGGTGAAAGGACGTAAAGTTTAAGTTATTTAATAATGTTTATTCCCTCAAGTGAAGCTGAGGAGAAATCCCTTGAATAAAGAAGCAGCACAGATTGTGACACAAAAGCTATTACATCTATGGGAATGTCTTATTAGCTTCCAGGCATACGGGTGGAGTATAGGATGATATTAACACTAATTAAACCATATTAGACACCGTCATTTATAGGAGGCGTTAGGGATAACGCATTGCCACAGTGTTCCATCATTTTAGACTTCAGCCGTGTCTCTGTGCAGGGGCCACATCATTCGAAGGCCACATTTGAAGACTGAATGCGTCACAACGCCGTCACAAGGCCGTCCCATTTCGAAGGCTCCTTCAAATGTGGCCTTCCTTTTCTGTGCCATGAAGGATACAACAAAACCTTTTGTGGCCTATCGTATCCCAAGATTCACCATGCACTGGTGATGGTTAGTGATTTTATTTTTGCAAAAGACAGCTATGGTGGACACACGTAGCGAAACTGAAGCCACCCGAATAACTAACGATACAATTATCAAAAAAGCCAAGGGACCCGAATACTGTTGCTAGGCGACAGGAGCGGTGCTTCGCGATGCAAGGGTAATTATTTAACAACAGTTCGGCCTTGGTGGTCAAGGAAGGCCACACCTTTTTAGACCATGTGCTTTGAGAGATGCAACCCCAGAATTGAGACAAAGTTACTGACAGGCCAATTGGCCTGGTGATCTTCCCAGTTTTTCTGGTGATCTAACCAGTGGTGGTTGGAAAACGTCAATGAAGCTATCACTCAAAAGCTACAAGATTCATAATACAATACGGTAAAAGCCAAAATGGCAATTATAGGCTATGATTTTGATTAGAAAGGTTATTACTGCCCGTCCAAATTTGTCACTGGTTGGGTGTGCTTAAAAGAAAAGCTAGTCTTTTCTATATTTTGTAATTCATCAAAAGTTGACAAAGGCAAACGAAGATATTCCTTCACCATGAGCCTGACATAATTTATATCATCCTACTGTAAACACTAGTAAATATATCCCAACACATTCAACACTTCTTTTCATTGAATTTGCTGACAAACACCTCGTTCTGAAATTCTCTTTTTATCAGTACCATTGACAGAGATACTTAATGTCTTGTGCTCTTTTTAGTTTGGAGCTGAATGAAGAACTATTGATTTCACAGAGATATATCTAATGTTAAAAAATGGCAGCTTTAAGACATAATTCATCACAGTAGCTGAATACAGCTGGACAGAGCCGAGAGGTAAAGTAGGACAGTATGGCCCAAATATTGTGCAACTGTGTCCCTTGGTGTCCTTTGGGACAGGCCAGGACAGGTGCGTTCGCTGCATTTGCAGTGTCTCCGAAAATAGTGCACCTATTGCTACATTTGTACAGCATTTGTAACATCCACGCAACAACTGTGTTCGATAAGGTAAGGCATGGGGTTCCTGCAGATCACTTCCAATTGACGGGTCCTTTGTGGGAGAGTGCACTAAAGAATAGAGAGAGTGTGGTCGAGAATAATAGCCAAACCTTACAATTTCTCTGTATTTCATAACGGTTACATCAAAAACACATACAGACCCGTCAGGATTGCTGAGGGAGTGGCCTCACAGAGGTGTCATGAATGCTGAAATGTGATGACGGGCTGGTTACCTCATGCACAATGACCTACTTTAATCCCAAATTTGTATAATGCACATGGCAGGGAGTGAGTAAAAATTCAGCAGACTGAGCTGGTAGAAGATTTTGGTACCAGTACCAGTCCATAATCCATGATTATCAGAAGTATTATGAAGATGAATTAGCATTTTCGCAGTGTCTAATGCGGGCTGAGCCATTAACCAGCGTATGAGGTGTTCCTCCTGAATCCACTAACCTGCTAGAGGCAGCGAGGTAATTATCTTAATACTGTTTACTGCATTCACAGCAGAAAATTACCCTCTGATGTGACTAATCCATCTGCTGCTCACTTGGTGCATGTTGTCAGAATAGAAGGTAAAGATGGATTTTTCAAAATTATACCATTTTAATGAGCTGATAAGAGCACAACAATAGATTTGGGGATGCGAAATCTCTCTTTTCGCTAGTGAGGCTGGTGACTGCCAACACGCTGCGACCACTGTAATGGAGAAAATGCACAAGGACGTGTATTCAGAGCTCACACGTCTTAAGAAGCCAGCATGTAATATAGCCAAAGCTTTAATCCAGTGTTATCTCCAGTGCTCCTGAAGGACACGAAGAGAAAAAAAACTAGGCTATACACCAAAAGCATGACAAAGATTGGTTAGGCGCTTCTTTATTCTTATATCATGTTCACCCTGAGAAAAAATTGCCCACTCATTTCCAAAGTGGATAATCACAGCAGTTTGCCAGAGTAGCATAGCTGAGCGCAGAACGGTCTGATTTGGAGATAGAGGGGGACTCTTCTGGCTTCTGGCTTTTAACACAGCAATAATTAAGTTAATTTCTCCAAAATCATTTGCACTTAATTTTCTGTGAATTTCCGATGAGCACTTTTCATCGTCATTTCAGAAAAATACTCCCTTTTAAATGCTAATGATTAACAGGGAGTGAAGTGTCACATATACTCTTAACAGCGCTGGGGAATATCACGCAACGGTGCTGCCTGGAAATTGGTTTTACGACAGTC